>JAQIXJ010001024.1:0-24392 GCA_034700185.1 Phthiracarus laevigatus | reverse complement strand
AAACCTTTCTTCACTTCCTTTAGATTGCAATCCTTAATAATTTTTCTCAATTCTTGTTTACTAAAAGCTAACTGATAACCGATTTCCTCCTCTTTCACGCCTTGAGCCACCTTTTGCTGAACACCTTCGAAAAAGATGTTCAATTTTTCGAGAGGTCTTCCAAAATAACGTGAAACATAGACTTTGAGCGCTTCATTGTAACGAAATTTTGCTTCCTTTCTCTCATTTTCCAAACACGATATCTTAAGCGTTGACAACGCATTATGCAAGTAATGATAATTTTCCAGTTTAATCATTTCGGTGGGAGTCTTGTGGTGTTCGTTCGCTATTCTATTGATCGATTCAAACATCGAACGAACTAAAACAGTATACCATCTGTCGATATCCGCTCGTCGTTGAACTGGACTTTTAAATATGTTTTCCGCCTGTTTTGCGAATGTTTCGAATTTTTTAATAAATGGCAAAACACCACACTTCGGTCGTTTCGGTGCTTTCGCTTCTTCGATACTGTTTTGCTGCGAAAGCATAAATCGATCGAAATTGCGTTTGACTTGTATTAAAATATTGCCATACGCTTTGGACAGAAACGAAGCGGTGTCTTGTGCTGACAATACGTGATGAGTTAACCGAACCAATAGATACATCGAATATAGTCCATCGATTTTATCGTAAAACGACGCAAAATTAATGAACTCTGGTTCGAGCGAACAAAACAAGTCACTCATCATTGTTCTGATGTGATCCGTCTTTTTTGATTCGATTTCGCCACTGCTTTGACTCTGATTGGATGGCGAAGGACTCGACGAAACATTTGCCGTCGAATTAGACGTATAATTGATTTCGACGTCGAAAAATTCGATACAAAACTTTTGCTCTTTGAGACATACGGGATCGATAGCAGCCAACATGCGTTCAACGCTCGAATCGAATTCTTCCCATTCGCTTAAACTGATTTCGGAACTGCGCGTCGAATACGTGTCATAATAGTCCGAATTGACTGAAGCCTGCGGTGTCGTCGAACTCGAACCTCTTCTATTCTGAGACAAGTCTTGAGATGTCATTGTCCTCCGCTTACTCTCCACAGTTTGTGGCGGAGTATTGTGTGCGGTCATGTATCGACCACCAGATAATCTTTGTTTAGCCAATTCAAAGAACAATGCAAATTCTCTGCCGTATTGTTCGCTCATAAAATTTTTATAATTTCGAAGTAATGTTAAAAACGTGTCAAAATCGTTAACTCTTAACCATTTAACTAAAGCGGAGTACGGTTTGGCTGTGCTGTGAATTAAAGAATGAGTGGCTAATGTCAGCTCTTCTCGCGCTATTGATGTCAAAAAATCTTCGCCAAATTGATTATTGAGGTGCGAAAACAGATTATTTAAGTGATGGGAAAGGCGTGAGGAAAATCTGGCAGCAGTTCTCTCCAATAATTTTTTCTGCTCGTTCACCGCAGACATGTAACAAAGTGATGGATGAATGTTCGCGTTTAATGCGTTCTGCAATAGATTTGCAGCTGTTATGCACAGCATTATACCGCTTTGTGTGGTCAGATCGCCATCCAATAAAATGTCTTCATTTTCTTTAGGAAAATCAAGTTCAGTGATCAGTGATTCCAATTCATTCATTAGCTTTCGATTGTTATCGTTTTGTGTTTGAACCACAGCCTCCTTCTGCTCGACCTGTAGGACAACGTCGCGCACATTCTTAAGTAAATTCTCGTAATGATTGATTCGTTGCTCCAATTTGATGGTCTCGTCTACAGCTGAAGACAGCGTTTTCATCAAACCGAGCACTCTTTGTTCGGATGCCATTATATTCTGTATATTCATTGAGTCCATTGACGACACTTCGCGCGACAATTGTTCGGTAAACGCTTCAGCGTTATGTATAGTAAACTCGCACTGAGCCATCAGTCTCTCGAGATCCGATTCTTCGCGAGTTGTCAACGCCTGATACGACTCTTCGTCAACAGTGTTGTAACCGTTAACCGATGCGTTGTCCGCATTATTGTCGTTGAGTAAAACGCGAGCGCTTTCCTGGTTTTGAGCCAAACTCAGAATCTCTTTCGGAACGTTAACGAAATTAATTTTTTGTAGCGAACTGTTTAGCGATGAGAGACGCGACAAACTTTGCAGAAAAATCAACTTATCGTTTGTGGTGTTTGCGATCCATTTGAGCGTCTGTTTGCCACTCAATTGCCATTCAAACTCTTTCGAGTCAATAGTGTCACCCTTTCCGTCCACAACACGCACATCAGTTAACTGCCAATTCGTATGCTTTTTGTAGTATTGATCCGTTTTTTTGATCAAATAAATTGCGTACGATTTTTTCGTGTCGTGTAAAACAATTGCCAGAAAATAGATTTTCTTTTTCTTCTTTTGCGGTTTACTGACACTAATCAATGATACGATGCGTTCATCGCTCGGTTGAAACAATTCTCGTTGAATGGTAGCGCGTATTGATGCCATTTATTACTTATTCAATTAATCACAATCTTATTTGTTTATAAACGCACTTATATTACAAACAAACCCATTTATTCAATGAAAACCAAAACCAACACTAGAGTGCAGTAAATGCACCAAAACTTTTCATTAAAAACTTTTAATCGAAATTTTTTTTAATATCGTTGTTTAAACAACTTACGGCTTACGAGTTACCTAATGTTTAATTATTAGGCCACAGAAGATATATATAAATCTGATAAATTGTTATCGACAATTTTTTTGTTACATTTTATTTTTAAACAATAATTTGTTATTATCTTATATTAACTCTTTGATGCGTTGAAAATATTCTTTACAAAAACGTCGTCTGCTTTATAATTTCATTTGATCAAAATAATAGCTTTACTAATACATCAAATTTAATAACATTTGTAATAAATAATATGTGTAAATAAAAAGAAACAGAACAATAAAAATTTTATCTTTTTGACCAAAAAATTTACTTCGCAACTCTAATATGATAGAGAAAAAAGTCAATAACATACATGTCTTGAGGTTTTACGTAATGAAACGTTACTGTTGTATCACTGCAACACTTATAACCCTTTAAAATTAAATTCAAATTATATAATATTCTTAAAAAATATTTAAACAAATGGGATCACCTGTTTAAAAGAATAATAAGACTTATTCTGCCACCACGGAGCAAAGTCAACTGGAGAAGTGTATGGATACATAAATACGTGTGGTTCCATCGGAAAAAACCTTCCTCTCCCCAAATAATCTCTTGAATCACCAGGTATTACACCGACCGATGCTAAACACCTGGCGATAAAAATAAATTGAGTTTCAGGTAAATATCGATTATTTTTAAAGAAAAATGAATTTTAACGCAAAATATTGTGATAAATGCTAACCTTCCTAATTCTGCATCTTCGGCACCAGTATCTGATAATGCTTTGCATTCAATGCTATCAATGGGAGCTGATATCGCATTTTTTACGAATAACTTTAATGCTGCTTTGCTCAGTACCTAAACATGCATATGTATAACTGTTTAATGGTATGGATTTTTATGTTCACTCACTTACAAAGCCAGCACCTAATAAAGAAAATTATTTAATTTTTACAATTTTTTTTATCAAATTTTGCTAGAATTTAAGTTGAAGAAGAATGTTATTTTTGTTTTGTTTTCGCACTTATTGCTTAAAAATAGATAAGCATTGACTTTATATTCTACAGTAGTATTTCTGTTTTGATACCATAAATTCTAAAACGCCGAAATTATATCCACTCGTTAAATCATTACACATTTCATAACTTATTACAGTAAGAATCGAAAAAGATTTAATAATTTTTTGGTCCATAGAATCAACTGTTTTCATATCACTTCCTTTACGTACCCCTGACATACACTATTACCTAAGCTTAATATTCCGGATTGCTTGAAGGTTTTACGATCAAATTTGCTTATATCACGCTATAGTTGAATTATTTGGAGCAATGTTTTACTCGCAGTTAATTTCTTTAACATTAAAACAAAATATATTAAACTCTAACCTCCACTCATATATAACAATGTGTCTCCTGAACGAAATTTGCAGCCAAAATAAATGGGAACGTTTTCATTATAATCGGCCAGAAAATATTTTAAATTCTCGACAATAACGTAAGTGTCATCATCCGCTTTGAGGAACCAATCGGCATCATTAACAAAGTGGTCATAAACATAGCGGAACCCGTGCTTAGTTTTGCACCAAAGATGATCCCTATCTTCGGTATTGCAAATCTTGATGGCAGGCAGTGAGGGATCGGATTCGGTGCTCAGAAACAAGAGATTGTCGCACCGTTTACCCCACGTTGCCTTTATATGAATAGCCTTTATATCGTGGTTTTCCGGTTGCGTTGTTATCATACAGAATATTCGTGGCTTTTTTCGTACGCCAGACAGAAGTTTGCGAAAATCATAGTCGTTTAATATTATTGCGGTCATTAAAATCAACAATAAACTGACGCTTGTTATTACGAATAGTATGGCTTTTAATGATAGTGTCTTTCGAGTTTGATTGCCGTATAAAAACATTATTTTAAACGATATTTAGTTAAACTGTTACACGTAATGCAATAAAGTTAATCCATAACATGTAACATTAATTTAAATAAATTATTATTAGCAATATAAACTAATAAATAATTAATACGAACACCATTAGCCAATATAACGGTATTTTTTGATAAATGCTGTGATTTAATGTTCAATTAAGCGGAAAAATATATTACATTAACAATGAATTAAAAACAAAAATAATATTCAAAATTACGCTATAAACCAAAAGTAATGGTTGAATTCATTAATTTTTAATTTCATCAATAAACAAAAAAACCATTCAAAATCTAAACGTATAATTTATTTAAACTTATCTTTATATTTTTTTTATATAAGAACCATATGTTTGAAAGTGCGAGTTTCTTTACATAAGCCAAGTAATGAGTACATTATACTCGGCTATAAAACAGCTATCAATTTACTAATAATTCAATATGAAAATTGAAAAATTAAGTTAAAGCATGAATAGTTATTTTTTCATTTATTTTTATTCTTATATCGTTTGAAATTATTTACATTTAATTTAATGTATTAATTTCTGCAAATTCACTTTTATTTTATCAATACGCATATGCTAAAGACATTTTCATTGACAGGTTAAAGTCAAGGATTTCGGATGTCTGTTAATATTAATAACTGGAATAAACTCATTTTACTGAGATTGAGTTTAAACATATCACTACTTACAAAAATTCGTTAAATGAATTCTGAACATTTTCTGCAAATGTTATTATTAAAGAGCGGATTATAATTCTCAAAAATTTTCAAAATTTGCGAATATTT
This sequence comes from Phthiracarus laevigatus, assembly GCA_034700185.1. Classification (NCBI taxonomy): domain Eukaryota; kingdom Metazoa; phylum Arthropoda; class Arachnida; order Sarcoptiformes; family Phthiracaridae; genus Phthiracarus; species Phthiracarus laevigatus. Next base: position 19,055 of record JAQIXJ010001024.1, on the reverse strand, counting down.
AGTCTCGAAAAATTGTTAAAAATATTCTTTTATAATCTTTTATTTTTAAATCAAATTTGATTGTTATTAAAATCATAAGCATACATAATTTTCCCAATTACAAAATATGCCTTAAATATTCTTTTATCAAGAAATTGTTTCCATATTCTTTTTATTTTTGTAAAATACTTTAAAATATGCTTTTATTCTTTTACAATATTTTACATGAAAATCCGCTTTTTTCAATAAAAGTAGATTTTAGAATTGTAAAACTTGATAATTGTGACATATTTTGCGTTTTCAATAAATTTTTTTAATTAAAGCTTCTTAAAAATCTTAATAAAAGGGTGACTTCAGACTTATATAATTAGCATTAAGTTGTTACATTACCATATAAAATATGCTTTAAATATTCATTTAATAAGAAATATACAAAAGAATATTTGCGTATTCTTTTTTGTAAAATATTTTATATTATGCTTTTTATTCTTTTTTAATCTTTTATGCCAAAATCCGCTTTTTAGTTAATATCTAAAAAATAAGTTCACAAAGCTGTGTTGATTTACTAAGGGCAGCTTAGCTTATTGAGCTTAAGCTTAGCAAAGCGTGAGCTACGAGATTGTAATTCAAGCTTGAAAGAGTTTATTGGAGCTTGCTTTGGGTTTGAGTTTATCGAATCGCTAGAATTTTTATTGTGATAGTAATCCTAAAAAATAATATAAAATATTTGCCAAAATTAGAATTTTTACATTCTTGTAAAACTTTAAAAGCATTGAAAAATAAACTTTTAACTTATATCGCTTGAAAAAACAACTATTTATATTTGGTGGTGTTTATTCGTTTGCTATTTATTTATATTTGAAATGAATTATTTACCATTTTAACATTCAAATAAATTAGTGTAAAATTTTTAAATTTCACAGAAAAATTTCTCAAATAAAAAGTTCAATTTAATTAATTTAATCGAAAGGAATTTTAGAAGCTATTTATATGAATACTGGAATAGTTTTTAATGTAATATATATAATTTTAATATCTAATTTATTAATATTTAATTAAATCATAACAAATTAATTTGGCATAATAGACATAATTTTAGAATTAATTTTTATTTCGAATATTTTCAACTTTTTTTTGCCTTAACTTCACGCCTATTTCTTCAAACAATTTCAAGTTCGCCTCCCACTGTTTGTTAGTAAAAAAGTGCCTATAATTAAATTTCACTTGACCCATTAAGCTAAATAAGTGTTAAGAGTATCTTTTCTTGATAGCCCTTTGATCTCATTTAGTCTCCAGAAAGTGATAGTGAAAAGTTAACGACGGATTGCGTGGTAGTCTATGATTGCAAGGTAAGTATCATTTAAGCCTCTGGCAAAATATAATCAATTTAATAACCCATTTAACCACGATTAACCTCTTCTTACTTAAATTTTTGTTTTATCTTTCAATAAGTTCGATATGATTTTATTGATGAAAAAATAATCTAATATGCAATAAAATTTTGAATAATTAATTTTTAAAACTAAACTGTATCCGCTTTTATCCTATACTGAACGACTAAAAATTAAATCGATTTTTCATTTTCTCTTTTTATTTTCTCTAATTAAAATTTTATACCATTTTATTCTCGTATAAAAATAATTGCAAATATTTATATTCTTTTATTGTAAAATAGTTGCATCATTTTTATTTTTTGCTAAAACACTACTGTTTATAATAATAATAATTTTATTGAATTATCATCTAAATTATTGATATTTGAACAATAAATTGTCTGATAGTCAATTTTAAAATATTTCTAGTCTCTAACAATATTTAAACCGTCAGAAATCGAAGCCGAAAAAAATTATTTTTATTTAGAATAAATAAAATTGTTTCGAAAACCATTAAGCAAAAACTTTTAAGTGTTTGAAAATTTTTAACAGTTAAGATTAGGCAAATTGCCCAAAAAATTGTTTCTTGTATGAAAAAGTTTAAAAAATAAAAAAGGTTACATAACTTTAGAGAAAATATAATTATAGTTTATTAACACTTGTCTATATTGTACTTTTTACTCAAAAAATAAGAAAAGTTAATTTATCTAAACTTTCAGTCAAGTGTTTCTTTTTTTATTAATAGAATAAAAATAGCAATAAGTTAGATGACTGTCATTAATAAAAGTTAAATTTAATAGTTCTTAATGAGCATAATAAATTAGTAGCAATTTATTGTTTGTTTAGACTAATAAACAAATGGAAACAAAGCTTTATTTTTCTTATTTTTAAATTTGCCTTAAATTAGTTACGAATAAGTGATACTAAAAAAATTGCAACCAATAATTTATAGATTAGTAAATAAAATTTTTTCAGCCAGTATTAAGTAATTTGAATATAACACATGATAATTATTAAATGATTAGATGTGTTATAAGAGGGGAATGTGTTGTAGAATGAGGTTAATTGTCGCTATTTTGATGGTGTATTGGAGCGTCAAATAGATGTTGGGTCAAACTTCGAGACACATAACGGAGTACCGCTTACTTTCTTTGCAGGTACTATGCAATCACCATCACAACCACAACGAGCTTCCAGTCTCAGTTCATTGATTAGTACTAACAGTGATTTAAGTAAGTTTAGTCTCAACAAATTGTGTCTCAGCAGAAATTCTGTCGACTTTGAGAAAGCAGCAAATTTATTGAATAATCGGCCGAAAAATTCGAAGTCAGTATCAGATAATTGTCATCAAAGAGTGATAGGGATAATAGTGTGGTTTGTTATTTCAAATTAATCATTAACTGTTAATTAATGCTCTAATTTGCAAATTAATATATATTTATCGAAAAACACTTTTTTATCGCTTTTGCCGACAAATGAACGCCATTGAGAATCAGCTAAATATCAGCAGTTAATTAAGCATGACATACAATGTGGTATGATTTCAATTATGCCAAACAAATTATCATTTTAATTACTACTTTTTTCTCTTTTATTTTCTATTAAATAATCACTGTTTCTATTTCTTGGATAAAAACAAACCGCATTTATTGCCCCTGTTTTCTCTTTTTCTCAAAGTTTAAACTAATTAAACTTTTTTTTAAAAACTAATTATTATTTCAAGGACAGAAAAACACCGCAAGGTTAATTTATCTTAATTGTTATCTTATTATCTATAGGACTGCAGCTTTCATTGTTACCAGTTCTATATACGGACAACTGTTGGTTGTTGTATGTCTAGCATTCTTCACCGCCGAAATCGTCACACCAAAGATACCATTGTTTTACTTTGAAGTATAATTATTAACTTACTTACTGTAAAGTTTAAACCGAGATATATTTTTGACTCATATTAAGATTTCGATTGATTTATAGGGCTTCTATCTTTACCTCTATTCAATAAGCTTACTATTTCTTCTATACGTATACATTTATTTACTTAATGATCTGCCAACACTGCCAACAACAGATTCCAATCGTAAGATCAGTTTGCATTTGAATTATTGAAATCAATTTTTATTTTTTATGATCTTATTTTGCCCTATAAAGGAATCAAAACACAAAATGGAAAAATATCCCATAAGATAGGAGAGACTGACAGATCCCATGCGTCTATATTTCTTAGAATTGGTGGTATTGTTTTTGGTCTCGGAGTTATGGTTTACAATGGACTTGAATTTGGTGCATATTTTGAAATTCCCTACTCGTCACCGTGTTATTCAGTATTATTGGGTATATTATCAATCATTAAATTTTTTCTAGTTTTTCACCAAATTTATATGAGATTTATTAAATTTCTATATAAATTTAGTTCTTTGTTATAGTTTCTAATTTTTCTAATAATAGCTTGTGGCATATTTCCAATTGGAATTATAGCGCACCAACTAATATTTATATTTATATATATAATTAAACTTTTATAAAAGTTATTTTTGACATTCTATTTTAATATAGGTCTTATTATGATAGAAGTAAAATTATTATAAAAAATACGCAGAACTTTTATGTTTATGTATTTATTCCCTTATATTCTAGCGTTAGCTGTATTTTTTTAGATCTATAGTACAAATTTGATGCCAGAAAATAATAATTTTACTTCATTATGTAAAATATATTTTAAAGTAAATAACATTAAAATTTATTGATCATATTTCTAAAACACAACTTTTGAAATATACTTAAATTAGGAGTAAATCCTATACTTCAGGCAGCATTTACATTCGCACAGATGTATTTCATTTTCACATATTCAAGACTGTTAATCAACAAATTCAAGTTAATAGCAAGACTTGGATTAATGCATTTGGTTGGAACTAACTGTTGCGTTTGGATTAGAACGTTGGGCAAAGAAACTCTACATGTAATTTGATTTTTTAAGCTAAACATTGTTCTCTAATACCCTTTTAAGAAATTTGTTTTTCACTAATTAGGAATTAAAAACCGGAACATCTCACGCATTCCTCGAAGAATTAATTTTACCGCTTCGTAATCAAATCAATAAAAGTCTAAAGCCTAACGATTTATTTAACGACATTTATATAAACCAAACGATTAATAAGAGTAATCCGTGTCAAAAAGAAGACATAATGGGATCAATTTTGTCGGATGCTTCGCCATACTTATATCCTTTTATAGTGGAATATTCTTTAATTGGTGCCGCGTTTTTATACGTAATGTGGTCAACCATTGGTCAAACGAAACGTTATAATATTAATAATGGGCATGAAAATACTGCGAATTCGACATCATCTGTCAGCACTGGATTACAAATCGATAACTTAAGCACATCTTCGAGTACATCTAATTGTAGCACATCTAATTACCCCGCACTTTATAGCTGTCTTGGATCGAGTAAAGGTTTACTTTTAAAACTAAACTTTTCTTACTTAAATTATTACAAAATAAAACCATTTCCGTAATATATTTAACGCAGGATTATTTTGTGGCTTTTTATTTCTGGCAATATCTGTTACTTCTTTGATAATATTTTTCGTTTTGGTACATCATCCTAACTATACATTATTGGCTACAATTATGAGCGATATATCGCACTCAATGCTACTTTTGTTAAGTTGTATCGCACTTGTATGTGGTTTTCTAAAAATCAGAAGTTTAAAGTTTCAACCAGGTATGGACACATAAATGATTTATTATTAAATTACAAATCGTTAACAGTGTTAACCATTTTGGTGTATTATTTAAGGAATACAGGACACCGCAGATGGAGGGTTACGCGACTTATTGCTTCGTATTGCGGCATTTGGTTTATACACGTATTCGTTATTCGGCGTTATTGCGGGATCCATGCAACTCGACTCTACGCAACACATTTTTGTGCTCATTACAAGTTCACTAACTATTATACAGGTATAGTTCAATCATAAATATAACTAGACTGTGCAACACTGAGATATCGCTTATAATACTGTATTACAAAATAGGTAACACTGCAATCGGTGTTTATATCAGATATAGTGTGCCGCAAGCGCAACACACACAAACAGCCAGGAAGACAATTGATCACATTTCTACTCATAACTAATTTAACGCTTTGGATCATATATACATTTGAAATGCAAAAAGTGGAGGCATCTCCAGTACAGTTGAGTGTTTATGGCTTCACCACATGGGCTTTAATTTTAAGAATTACTCTTCCACTGTCCATATTTTACAGATTTCACTCAGCAATTACTTTTGCTGAAGTTTGGAAAAATACTTATAAATTTTAGAATTTTTTTGTTTCGTTTGATAAAAGATAATTATTTACGTATTTTATTTTTCATATTAGGTTTAATGTTTTCACGTTCTCGTTATATAACTTTAAGCTAATTTATAACTAATTATTTCGTTTACATAAAATTAGTGTTTTATAATGCATTATATGCCCGCATCTCTCATTACTTTATTTTTATATTTATGAATAAAATTTAATTATATAATTTAGTTTGATTTAATTTTTCATTATGGATATGAGGAAAAAATCGATTTTTATTATACTAAAGCGCTTAACAAGTATTAAAATAAAGCAATAACTTCCTTAACGTTTTTGCTTCTTAAACCTTAAAATTTTTTTAAACTTCAAAGCTTGGGGTCAAACTCAATGTGGTTAATTTCGGATTATTTGAATTTCGGACATTACTCGAGAATATTGTAGGACTTGTTTAAACTATCAATAGATACTAAAGCATGTCGGAAACTTATCGAATAAAAAAATAACTTTTAATTTTTCGACAATTTTTTTAAATCTTTAATTTTTTCTGACCTATCACTATCAGGATTTTCATTTATTAAGTATCACTTATTGGGATATCAGTAAAGTTCAACTCCAAACCCCCACTTGGACAAAAAATTGTTCTTCACGTATAATTGTCAGAATTTTTAATTCATCATTTAAACTAATTATTTATTAATAAAAAATTGCTAAAAAATTTAATGTTTATTTTTTAAATGTATATGCAAAAAAAATTTTACAATCGATCTTATATTTAATCGTTATTACTGATAAACTTTTTTACCATTTGTTCTGTCGTGAAACTTTATCGCTTGTTTTTATCGTAGAATGCCATAGTGATGCACATCGCTTTGAGGAAAAGGGTAATAAATTTAATTAATCTTAAAAAATAAGCTTATTTACGGTATTTATAGGTTAACATTATTGTCAATATATGGTACTTTAAATTTTATAATAAATAACATATGCTTATAGTTTGAGGTTAAATTAATTTGTTTAAGTACATATATATTAAATTAATTCATAATTTTTCTAATGACAAAATATCGCTAATTTTTTTAGAAATTCTAGGCTAAAAACGCATGTTTACGTTTTTTAGATTTAATTAAATTCAATATTGATTTATATTTTTTTGAAGGGCCCAGCAATTGTAATCTTAAGCATTTACTATCTAATCATATTCGGAAAATACAAAGCTTTGATCCTAAATGTGGTAATTTGTAAAAAGTCACAGCAAACATAATCAACCGGAATTGGGATACCAAAAATTACATAGGAATGTATACCTAAAGCTGACATAATTCCAGCTAAAGAAAATGAGTAAAACCATCCAAGACTATTGACCGTTACTTCCAGCATAAAGGCTCCCAAAACTCCAGTAATTGCCTGAAAATTATTTTTTGAGACATTGAAAAAATGTTTGAATTGGCTTAAATTAATTATGGAATACTTACGGGTGCCATGAATAGCATACCATAAATTGTGTTTGCGTGAGACGGTCCAAATTTTTCCAATATTACTGCAGGAAATAATGAATATATTCCAGAAAATGAAAAGAATATCAAATAAATCCAAATGCTATACATTATTTTCCCGAATTGGCTGGATATTGAAAATGTGAACATTAATATGGAAAGTATTCCAAACAATGCTATTATACTGTTCTAAAGTCATTAAAAGATATTTTCAATTGTTTTAGATAAATGGTTTAAATAATCAAATTAAATCTATGAATTACGGGAATTATATCAAATTAGCTAACGATAACAATATTATTTGCTGACAAAGTTAAATATTGTAATTGTTGTATTTTTTAAATAAAAACAGTTTTCAAAAATTTTATAATTAATTGAAATCAGAAGACAGATTAGTAAAGAGTGGAAATAGCATATTTATATTTAATAAACTTACTTTAAAACTGTATTTATCCATTAATTTTCCCCAAATGATTCTACCGCTTGCATTAAAAATAGCAGCAATTGAACCAAAATTTGCTAAGTAATGATCATCATTGATAAAAGTTTGACCAAAGGGCTAAATATCATTTATTTTATCATTAAGCTATTATAAATTGCCTAAATTTTGTTATACTTTGTATAATGTATTAATAAACGGAACGGTTTGATTTCCGAGAGCGAATATAAGCCATAATATGTAAAAGTTAGATGTTTTCAGAGCGTTTTTGGGTGATATATCTATAATATCTTCGAGATCTTCTACCAAATTATTTTCTAAACACTCTGACGAATTGAAGCGCTATTAATAAATTATAATTTATGAATGTATTGCTTTCATTACAGTTTAATAGTATTACTTTCAGATATCTATCGGCAATAAAAATTAATCCAATTCCTATTAATTGAATGAATGCGTAAACACAGCCCAACAATATGAACGTAAAGGGAACTTTATCTAAAATATCATCGCGCACAAAATATCTACTTTAACGGGAAAAAAAACAATATATAAAGAAATGAATAAATAGATGGTATAATCAGCACATCATCATCACCCGTCAGAATTATCATCTTTCGGTGAATAATTGTTTGGGTTGAGATACAGCGTCTGAATCTGATCGAATATGAGAGCTCCGAGACCAAAGCCTCCCACAGTAATTCCAGTTACTATGCCTTTGTTCTTTGGGAACCACTTTATAACGCAAATATTGATTAAATTTAGAAATTTAAATTGCTATGCTATAAGATTTATTTGGAATTGTGAACATAATCGAGTTAATAAATAAACTCTTTTTAGACATTACTATTTATATTGCAGAGCAGAGCAAATATAAATTTCTCCAGAAAATCATTAAATTTTGTTTTAAGTTATTGAGGGAAACAAATCTTTTTTTTCTTTGTTCATTATATTTTATCTGTAGTTTGCATTGTTCTGTAAATGAAAAGATCGATTTTCAAATTAAAAGTGAGTTAAAAATTGAAAATACTGATAATTCAGTGCATATTTTATGGACTGCATTATTTAATCAATAATACAATTTATGCAGTGTATAATTTATATTCAAAATTTAATTTGTATTTTAATTTGTTTAGATAATTTACTTTTTTGTGATTTTTTAATCGTTCATATACTTCTATTAAATTTGCTGCATTTAATTTGAATGCAATATTAAAACTTATAATTCAAGCTAAAAAACATAACTAAATGTTGTTTAAAAATGTTTAACATATTACACAAAAACGAATATTTTTGTAATACTAAATGATATTTTAAAAAATTTTAGGTTTAGTTAAATAAGCGTAAATTTGGAAAATCTAAGTGTAAAGCTTACAGTTAAAATTAATGAGTAACATTTTCCTTCGTCGAAACTTTTTTTAAAATTAAATTTATTTTGAAATCTTTATTTACGTTAACAAATCCACATAAATATTTTTTTTTGTAAAATTCATATAAGTTCACCTAAATTCATTTTAAATTTACCTTCATACTATTAACTAGAGGTGGAGAATAAGAAAGCGAAGATCCAATCGCTGGGATAAATCCATATGTAAACACGAGAGATACGAATGAATGCCTTACACTAAAATATGTTAACATCGTCGATAAACTGGAAAAAATTTATTTTTATAGAATATGAAAAGTAAAAATATAAAGTTGCGTAAACTAATTAACTTTTCTATTGCACAGTTCTATAATTATCAAAATTTAAAGTTAAAAATCTATTTTACTATTTTCAAAACAACAACAAAGAGTAGCTTATTTAATCAAAGAAAAGTTTAATACTTCTAAAGATGTTATAACTTTTTTGAATTAACCACAAATTTATCATAATAGTGACTAATTATTAGCTTAAATGCTTACGTAAAAATAGAGCAACCAATTGCGCACGTGATAGATGTGCCAACTTTTCTGTCTAGTATTCCAGCAAAAAACATCATTATACCTGACCGACAAAACAATAAATCATCGTATATGAAAAGTTTACTCATATGTGCCACTAATAGATGAGGTTTTCCCAAAGAATATATATTAAACAATATATTTTTCACTGTACTGTGTTATTAAATCTAATGTCTGATATTGTAAAAAAATAGCACAGGAGTGTACAGAGAACAGTAGCAGAATGTTCACACCAGCACACAGAGGGTAATAACCGAATTAATGTTTAATTAAAATAGCTCACCCATTCCGCCAATAAAAGCGGTATTAATCCAAATAGCGCTGCTATATGTTAGATTATTTTCTTCGTGTTTTCTCATAAACGATACGATATAAGTGTTCATATTGCCGATCGTATAAAACGTGCCCAAAGTTAAATGTATGAGAAATCCACCAAATACTGCACATAGACCTTTCATTTTCAGTGTCATTATTATTAATTGTGCACAAGTTAACAGTTTAATGGTAAAACATGCAAATGATAAGAGAAAAACAAGATATTTTTTAATTATAATGGTAGTGTATTGTCTATTGTGTTTGCTAATGTGAGCGTAAAAGTGCGATAATAGTGATGTTGGATAACAAAGTGAGTTATCACTTGTTTCTCTATTATTAATGCGTTACGCAATTACTGTCATAACTTATAATTGAATCAATATCTGCTGTCCAATGCAAAAACTTGAATCAACGTTTAAACCCCAAAACTGTAATGACATCTAATTTCAGTGGTGATTGTCGTTTTTATGACATGAATAATTTAATATATTGATACGCGGATGACTGCACTTATTTCTGTTTTATTTCACCTCACAGCCAAAATTTAATATACTCTATATATTATATAAGTTAACAGTTCATGTTTTGTTATTTGATTTGTATAGCAAAAAATATGTGATATGTACAGCTAAAATATAGTGTGTCAAACGCATTGCTTTTACATCAACTGTTTTATTGACTTATATATTACTTACACATAACTTTATATTTTACTTCTCCTATTTAGTTTTATATTGAATTTCTCTCTTTATCCTATTGTAGCAATAAAGTAGTCCATTATAGATGTTGCACAGCTGAACAACATTACAACTTTTAAACTAATTTAATTCATCACCTCATTCGAGTGAGAAACCTTATTCAATTTATGTTCAACGGTTTAAACTTTAATCTATTTATAGAAAATTGCTTTTAAGTTACTAATTTTTTTTGACTAATCATCATAATTATTTGTAAAGTATTAAATTGTTAGATTGCTTTAAAGTTTCTAAAGAAAGTCTGTTTGTGTCATTTTATTGTAAAATATTTTAGGTTAAATGCGATAATTTTTTAAAATTTTTTTATACCATATAAATGATGTCATCCACAAACTCTATGATTTTGATAAATTATTCTGTATATAACTAACTTTTTTGAATTCTTTTTTCACTGGAATCGCCTTAAAATATTTAGGCTTTGGTCAACAAATCATATTGAAAATAAATTATATTAAATTTAAATTTTTTAAATACTGTAAAAATGATCTATTTCGATAAAATTGCATCAATTATTTAATTATTGTTGGAATCAGGACAATACTGGATCGATTTTAAAATCAAAAATGATTTAGTAAAGGAATAAAATTAAACAACTTATTAAAAACAATGGGTTAATTCTTAGCAAGTTTTTCTAAAATCTGCAGTAACTCCTCCCAGAGTCTGATTTATAGTGATTAATTAGTGTTTAATTCAAAAATTAAACTTAAAAAGCGGAGTTAAATTAATTATCTTAAAACAAGAAGAGCTCTCTCAGCAGAAAACTGTAGAGTATCCCGCACTCTCATGGTTTCACCGCTTTTATTGAGACTCAGACCATGAGAGTGCGGGATACTCTACAGTTTTTTGTAGTATTTAATTAAACAATGAAAACTAAACACACTTTGTTTACATCACATAAAACAAGTTTATATTGAAATACGATTTCCTATATTGTGTTTCTTTCCTCTATATTTACTTTATATTAGTGATTGAAAATTTTACAGGAACGTTAGTGGAGTGAAAAAAATTTTATTCAACGTTATTGGAAAGTTAGCAACATTTTTGGTGGCGTTAGTATTTTTTTTGTTAATTTTTCAAAAATATTTTTAAAAAATTAGTATCAGAGTATCAGTTAATGTGTATGTAAAATTTCACAAATCAAAATTATTCTTTATAAATTTTAAGTAATCGTTTATCCTGGACATTATTTTCCTTTTTTTAATTCTAAAATTCTACCTCATGCTAAAGTTCATTTCTCATTCAAAATGAGTTTTTCGTAAAAAAAATTTTTATTAGTGAAACGTTAGTGATGTTTGAAAATAGTACCGTTAATGGGATTTATTTTTATTTTTTTACCGTTGTGGAACGTTATTACAATTTTTTGGGCTCGTTTGTGGATTGGAATATTCTAATATTTTCAATCACTACTTTATATGCCTTTAGTCGTTAAGAAATGCTCTCTAACAGAAAACTGTATCCAGAGCTCGGAGTACATGTAAAAACAGGTAGATTTACATATTTTACTCATATTTGATACATTTTCTTACGTTCAATCAAGAAATCTCTTGTTCTATAACTTAAAACCTTTTAAAAATATTAGGAAAAATTTTATATAAAAACTCATAAAACTTTGCATAATTTTCAGTATTTGTTATGATTTATTCAAGTATATATTCCCAAAATTTTAATTATTTGATACTATTGGTCATATGCTTTTTTTCATTTAGTAAATTCTTAAAAGATTTACGATTCACTATAAATCAAATTAACTTACTTTTAGCACAAATTGTAAATTTATTTTTCAAGTTTCGTTATTTCGAAAACAAGCAGTTAAGTTACTTTGAATTGAATGAAGGGTAATAAATATGTTAGGAATGCAAGGGTCAAATGGATGAGATTGCAATTGCTATTATATTGAGATTTTTGCAATTTCTTTTGTTTTCAACACAGAAACTTTTACCACAAGCAAAAGCGATAACTTATTGCACCATTCAAAGAATTCCATTAGAAAAGTAGCTTCTATTAGGCCCAATCACCGAAATTTTTTTCTGCAGTGTAGCAAAATAGTGAAATACATTTGATAGCATTATAAGGTACTTTCATTGCCTTTATTCCATTTTCAATTCCGCAAAACCACTGATCCAAAATAATGTATTGTATTCTATTGAATGTTTACATTCGTCTCAACAAACTTACTATAGAAACCCTATATTATAATATTGAAAAAAGATTCTCAATATAAATTTTATCATAATTATTTGAATACTTGAATAACGAAAAAAATTATATTTACATTACATTACATACTTATCAAATTTTACTAAAAAGATTTTAGTTTTTAGTGTAAGAAATGGTAGTCCTTGCATATAGTTTTTGCTTTCATTCATTAAATTATAAATAAGAAAAATAATTTTAAAATTATTCAATTCGGAAATATTTTAAACATTTCACATCTAAATTCTAACCCTAATCAAAACAATCCTAATATAATTTTATAGAAAATATTGCTGTGATGAAAATACTTTTATTTTAAAATAAACAGAAACTAATGAAAGTGAATTTTTTTGTACAATATTATTAATTTATATCATTTTAAGCTAATTTTTTTGAAACGTTAGATATTTCTAAAATCTTTAGATTCGTTAAAAATTTTTAATTTAATTTAAGATCAACGATAATTAATATTAAGTTACATATACTTCTGTAGTTCAAATTTAGTAAATCTTATGAACAAGTGAATTGTTAATTAACGATTTTCAAGAACCTAATTATAAATTTCAAAAATAATAACCGATTCAACTTAATACCTTCAAATGTAACAAACTTATAAAAATAATTTTTAAACATATATCGAACAGATATAATTAAAATATGCTAATAGACTAATAGACTATGTTCTACTATAACTTTTAAAAAATTATTAAAACATTTAAAGATTCTTATTAATTCATAAGAAATTTATTGTTATCAAAACATACAATACTTTGAATGAATTGATATGTAAAGCACATAAATGGGTAAAATATATTTCTTACTCTTAATTGGAATAAGGGGTGAAAAAAGAAGAAAAGTTCTCATTATCGGAACCTGAAAGCTTGAATAAATTCTAAGCTCGTTTGCAATAACAAGCTTTATCATTCGATTTAATAGGATCCTGAGGGAAGTGGAGAGACAATCTTGTAAACATCATTTTGTGTTCTGCTCTACTGTTTATTAGAAAAGTGTAAAATACTCTCGTGAGTTTCAGTATGTTTTTATCAATTTATTATAATTTGAGTTTTTGGAAATTAAGTCGATTCAGCAAAATAGAAAAATTTAAATTGTAAATTTACATTATAGTGATTTTAATTCTTAACGAATTAAATTATTATTTAATTGTTTTATCAATTTATCACAAAAAGGTGTTCGGAATATAATTTAAATATTGAATGCACTAAGTTTTAGTTCTTATCCAACAAAATGAAAAGTTTTTGGTCACTTTGGATAAAGCATGTTATAAGCACAGTCTCGACTTTTTTGGAAATTCTATTTAAAACATATGCATTAAATAACTTACGAGTTTTTAGAAATAAAAATATAATCTAATTTAAATTTACGAAAAGTCGAATTTTCGTCCTAATTCAAGACCTAAATTTTGATGTTTTAATTTCAAAAAGTAGAGACTCTGATTATAAGAGATTACATAAAAAGTCACATTTGGCTTTGCTACATGCAAAACAAAAAAAAATAATACTTTATACAGAAACAAAACTATTTTCTGGGTTTTTCTTTATTTAATACGTCAGTAAAATTACACGGAAAACTTGTCATAGATTTGGATTGATCACAAACAAAGTAGGATAATTTGATTTGATAACTTTTCGTTAAGTACAAACACTTACTTACGAGTTAGTCGTAAGTTTCTCAAAACTCAGGACACAAGTTTAGAACGCTAAAGATGAATGATAAAAATAAGTTTTGTAATTAAAACATAACAAAATATTTCAATAATTTGGCACATATTAACTTTTCAATGCAGTGTAGTACAGACCATAGGTTAAGAAACTCTTCCTGGAATCAGAATGGAAGAAAAAAAAGGAAATTGTATAGCAGGCACTAAAGAGGAGCGAAGAGGGAAAAGAGGGAGAATGGAGAGTAAGTGAGGGATAGTGAAGGAGTGATGAGGGGAATGAGAGGGAGAATTAGAAAATGTTGGGAAACGTTGGAAAGAACAAGGGGAAAATGGGAGAGAGATATGGCAGTATACGATCAGTTGTTTTGAATTTGTTGTTAGTCATTTGTAAAATTTACTTTACAAATTATGGATTTAAAAATTATTAATAAAATTATCTGAAAACATAATATTGTAAAATTGAATTAAAATACTTGTGATCGAAAAAATTGTTTATTTCATTATAATGATTGATCGCTAACAATTAATTATATTTTGTGATTATTAAATAATTAGTAAATACTTTATTTAAAATATTAAATTAGGAACTATTAAATTTTACACTATATTTTTACATGACTGCTGCGATCAATAAAAAACAAATATAAGGTTTATCCGCTACAGAGCCATACATTATATTTTAGTATAGAAGTTAATTAAGTTGTCAAAAACCTATTATTGAAAGCACCTGAACAGAGAGGCACTCGAAGTACTTGCAAAATCTAGAATATTCAGTATAAGAGTTGTGTTATAGTGCGCTACAATATATGTGGCAAACTTAAGTTTAGAGCTGTATTTTTCACACGCACATAACACATCAACACATCATTACAAAAGTATTGTTCTCAGTTTTTTATGTATCAAATACTATAAACTTGGCAGCCATAAAAAGAAATGCGCATTTTTGAGTTACTTTAAACATTTGACATGCTCTGAACTTTTAGCATCCGATAACAAGTGTGTGCATTAGAGTAACTGCCAAATGTGGTGATGAAGAAAATTCAATACGGAATTGAAGGCACAATAAGAAAACATCAATGCAAATGACTTAATCTCACAAACTGCGCAAAAAATGGCAAAAAAAAGATAATGTGTTGTTGAGATAAATTCCGTTCGATACTATTATGGGTTGAGTTTTTCATTATTTTGATAAAAAAATAAAAACAATTTAATATGATTATTTTATTTCATAAACTACGATACATTAATACTCTATAATACAATATACATTTTTTAGATAAAACATTAATGTTACTCAGAAAATCTTATATAGAAATTTAAATTTACTTTTTATGATAATTGTAATAAAGTTTTACTTTATTAAATCCTTAGATACTCTTTTCAACTAAATAACTTTAATAACCATAAATTATCGATAAGGAATTATAATTTTCAAATACCTGCACGCGTTAAAGTTTTAGATCCTAAACAAAATCCCAAACCTATAAAATATAATTGATCTATATTTATAATGATAGACAACTCTATTCCATTGCATATATCAAAATTTTTCACAAGTTCTCAGGGGCTTCGACCAATCTTTTAGTTGAAAGAGATTTTGTTTTATTACTGTAGAATGTCATAGATATAAACAAATCTGTTAAGTTTTAGTAATGTGATTATTATATCGATAAAAATGAAATAATAGTTTCAGGAAGAAAAATCCCAATTTATTTATGAATGGATTCCTAACTTGGAATTAAAAATTTTGAAAGTAAAATAACCGAGTTCATAAATTACTAATTAAAGATTTAACGTTAATTGCGGAACCAAAAAAAAAATTAAATTAGCAAAATAAAAAAAGGTTATAATCAATATTTATTATTCGCAATATTGATGTCCCTTTTACATAGTTTTGATAATAGAGCAGAAAAATATATACAAATATGGTACGACCTTGTACTGTACTGACTGTATGTACAGTACGTATGATATCATATAGTACAGTATGGTAAGCTTGTATACAATGATCAATATTAGTCGAATAAACACAAAGTGACTCTATATAGCAATAATATCTGACAATTTTTCTTATTCACATCGAAAAAGCAAGTTATTTTTTGGAAGACTTTATTACACTAGAAATAAAACACGTCATGTACAATAGCAGTACATTTTTCCTGATTTCTGAGATATTAGAAGTCTTGGAGAAGAACCATTGGAAATGTATTTACAATAATATACAGCAGAATTGTTTGATTAAGCATATCAGTTATATAGCAAAACATTATCACAATTGTTCATTATTATAACAATGCCATTAGTTATACTTAGTTTATTAGCCAATTATTATTTTTTAGTGTACTTATCGTATAGAATGGTACTGTCATGCTATTAATAAAATCTTATAAATGATTCTTAATTCTGTCAACACCACAACTAATAATATAATCGATTTCTTTTTCACTCATTTTTTTTCGATGGAAAACAATTTTTATAGTTTTTAAAAGGAAAATTTTAAAATCGATACAAAGGTACCGTATATTACATGACTATACCGTACAGAATAAGTTTTAAAATGTATTTTACTTTTGTTGATAAATTGATCTAAATAGCAAAAAAATAATGTATTTCTTTTGAAGAAAGTATATTTGAAACTAACAAATGGCAAATAATTGCGTTTCTCTGTTTCCTTGAGGGTATCTCTCATTTTTAATTGCAGCAAAGATCTAAAGACTTTTATCGAAGCAATTTCCTTCGTGTTCTGATGTGCTCAATCTTTTTTCATTTATTTGCAATTAGTGATGCATGTCTTGAAGTATCTACAGAAAACAAACTGACATTAGTTGTGTGTATAAACTTAAGAACTAATTAAATGATTATAAATATTAGTAAAATATACGGTAACTCTAAATTTATTACCCAATCTAATTCAAGAACGCAAGTAATCATTAATTCACATCTAAATATAACTTTATCTATTTTAAATAATTCTATATATCCTGCAAACTTATAAAAAGCCAGAGATTAAGAAGAGATTAATACAAGTTGACTTACACGTTGCTTTTACTATACCCTCGAATGTTTGTAAAAACAGTGAGGGAGTCTAATGTTTCAATTAACTTATAATTAAAACAAGAGCCAGACATATACATAGATAAAACTCACTTTAAAAACGAATTTTAAATTCTTTACACTATGAATAGAGTTATAGTTTTTCATAAATTAGTGTTTTATTAAAATTAAAGTATACTTTAGTCAAAGTCTACTGCGAACATACAGAACTACATTATCAAATCCATATGCTCGACTTCGACTCGAGAAAGTGATCTAATAATAAAAGAAATCATAACATTGCAAACAATTTTATAAATGATAAAAAAAAATTTCTCATTACTTTTATATGAATTTTCTTAAGTTATTGAACATAAGCAGCATTTAATCTCAATATCGCACAAAAGATTTAGATTGTATTTAAATAAATAAATAAACAAAGATTAAAATAATCGTTAAAATTGCTGCAAATTAGTTCATTTTGCTATAATCTTATGAACGAATTGAATTGTAAAAGTTAAGCCTGATTTAAGCAAAAGAATGTAAATTTAATGCAACGCTACAAAAGTATACAAATAGATCGGTTCATACAGTACTGAATACGAAAAGCTTTTCTATGCTTACGAAATGAATGATCTCATTCTAGTCTGTTAGGATTCTATCCGTTTCACAATTCATGTAATCTTTAAGTACAGCAGCCTTGTTTGAAATATGATGCAAAAGCTATTTGGATAAATATCGTCCTTAAATCACAAAGTTTGAATGGATTGTGTGTTAAAAATCGAATGTTATTTTAATAAAGCATAAAAATGTCACATATTTTTAACAAACGCCTATTTAATAAAAGTTTCATAAAAATTTTAATAAAGAAATAGAATTTACAAAATAATTATTAATATCGTACAAATATACAGTGTAACTTATAAAATCTCTGTAAAATATTCAATTTTAATAAATTAAATAATATATTATTTTTGTCAACTGTATAGCTTCAATTTTAGTATTTAAAGCTTTGTTTATACTACTCTCCCAAATTGCTAATAATTTTAGGCCAAAACTCCACTATTACATTAACTCGTAAGTTCGATATGACTGGAATGTTTTGAGAAACGACTCAAAAGCCCGTTCAGACAAAACCATACGTGATCGTCAAATGAAATTGTTTTCGCGCATCAATATAATGCCATAATTAAATTGTAAATACTGTGCTTTTTAAGGTTTAATTTAGCTTTATTTATGTTATTGATAGATTAGCATAACTATTTCGTTTAGACGACGAAATTTTTTAAAATAAAAATATCTTCCTATTTAACTGAAGGTCCGACAGACCAGATATTTTATTTTTAACCAAACCCGATTGGCTTCAGCCACAATGATGCCAAATCACATAAATGATTACAAATTATCGATCATTATTCTAATTCATTATATTATTACAAATTTTATAATGACCCGACGATAAACTGAAACGTGCAGAACCAACCAATAACGCTAACGGTATCGATTGTCGCGCGTAGGGGTGTACAGCTTAGAGCGTAGAG
>JAQIXJ010001023.1:0-24393 GCA_034700185.1 Phthiracarus laevigatus | reverse complement strand
GCAAATTCCACTAATACATCAGACGTACCCCACTATTCAACATCTAATTTATCATTGAATTAATTAATTCCGAACATACTTACAGTAACCAAAATATTTTATGTGTTTTCTGTTGTATTTTATTTAATTGAATTTTTATTAGTAATAAATATCTAATAATACCTTATTTAGTGACTATAGCCTAAGGCTAACTAAGAAAAAAGTTGATTTTTGGAAAAAAGGGCTGTTCGAGCTATATAAATGAATTCAATTTTTTTATAAAAGATTTAGTGTGAATTTTTTATGTTAAAAGAATACTTTATTTTATTTATTACTGTTTTAATTTCGGCTATAAATGATTTAGACTATTTATCACATCAGTTAGCCGTTAGCAAAAATTTATTAACGCATAAGTGATTTAATATATGCGATGGTTGTGGTGTGCATATGGTTATATTGTAGTCGATAAAACAAGGTAGACAATTAACACAATATATATTTTATTTTATAGATTTGAAGCTTAGACTCCTGTTTCTTAAATCCAGTGTTTTAAAGATTGATGAATTTAAAATTTTAGATCACTAAACTTATTTTATTTCAAATTTAAATGTTCAAAACTTTCGTTATCCCACCGTTGGTACTATTATAGCTCTTTGAATTTATGGGTATTAAAATATCCAAAGTTTACTCTACAGTTTAAAGTAGAGTTTATTGTTTACATTAAATATGGAAATAAATTCATGTCAAAATTCGCAAAAACGAACCGAAAAATCAAAAACAAAGCTATTCGAACTTTAATTCAGTTTACTTTACATAACATACTGTATACGTGATTTAATAATGCCAAATAAATATTAGCGAATACTGCTTCGCCATCTCTTGTTTTGAGAACACATGAAAGTTTTTTTAGTGATACGTCGTATTTGAGTGATTCATATTTTTACTGTATGTTAATGTTATTGCTATTATTAGTGAATCAACTCTATTATCATATAATCGGATAACATGTTGAACAGTGATCAAGAATCGTGCGACCAAACCGTCGACCATAATATAAATGATAAAAAGATCGATCAACAGTCAACAGATGATGAATATTATAGCGAAATTGAGCACAACTTATCCGAAGAGGAACTATTGAAACGTAAACAGACGGCGATTGACACGAAAAATGAGGGAAACATACAGTTCAAACAGGAATTGTACGAAAAGAGTGAGGAGTTGTACACAACAGCGCTAAGGCTGTGTCCGCGTGTGTACACCGAAGAAAGGGCTGTGATGTATAGCAATCGTTCTGCGGCCAGAATTCACTTGGATCTGAAGGACAAAGCCATAGTAGATTGCGGTAAAGCCATTGAACTAAAGCCCGATTACGTGAAACCACTGTTAAGGCGCGCACAACTATTGCGAGAGAGGGACGAGAAACTGGATGACGCGCTCGCAGATTATAAAAGGGTATTAGAGTTGGACGGCAGCTGTTCTGAAGCCAGGCATGCGTGCGTTGAATTGCAGCAACGGATACACGAACGCAATGAAAAGTTGAAGACCGAAATGATGGCCAAATTGAAAGATCTCGGAAATCTTGTGCTCCATCCGTTCGGTTTGTCGACAGACAATTTTAAATTATCGCAAAATGCGGATACTGGTGGCTATTCAGTCAATTTCCAGAACAATTGAATAAAAATCTATTCCTAGTAAATAATGTGAAATTTTAGAGTTTTGACCGTAGTATTTGAATGCGCGAAATAACATTGATATTAAAAGAAGATATTATCGCGGAATAAATTCATCAAAAATCAAACTTAATATTTATTTTATATCTTATATGTAATGCAAAATAAAACGTTTCGATATTAAATATCAAGTGTTTTTAACAAAATAATTCTTCTGTAGAAATTATTGATAAAAAAATGCAAAATGTGCGCCAAATCGCATCATTGATTAGTTATTGAAATGGAAGTTATTTTTATCGTAAACGTTGCCCAACACCACCAGCTAAATCGAAAACAATATTCGCGACGTCTCTCGCGAGTGAATCGGCTTTTTGCTGCGTCGCTGATTCGGCATAAACGCGAACCACGTCCTCAGTTCCTGATGGACGCACAAACGCTCTCGAATTTACTCCATATTTAGAGACAATGGCGTCAATTTCCTGTTGCATACCAACTGGTGTGACGCACTTGCGTTCCGCGTCTTCGGTTGTGATCGCATTCCTGTCGCGCACATTCACTTTCAATTGTCGATTTGGCAAATCTGCGTACAAATTATCCCAATCCTCGAGCGATTCGCCTCGACTTCTAAGAATAGTTTCGACCACAAGCATGTCAGAAATCGCGTCGCCAACTGTCTGAAAATTCATATATCGATATACATTTTGGAATACAATCAAATATAATAATATTTACCTGATTGATCAAATCGATGAAAGTGAGAAGTTGTGCTGCGTTTTCGTTCGACGATTGTCGAATAACGTGAATAGCGTTATCGGAGAATACACAGGTTCCGTGACCGTTCGCTTCGAAGTAGACGCCAATATCGCTTTGTTGCGCGCGATGGTGTAAATGTTTTACGCCAGTCGATACGCAACACACCGGCACTTTTAGCACGTTTTCGATATAACTCGTGGAATTGCCGTTCGCATACGCGGTCTGAACGATACATAATTCAAGTTCAGTTAATTCTGCATCGGTTAACAGCTTCTTCAAATGCGCGGCGAACAACACCGCGATTTTATCGCCGTCTAACATATGAAACTTCGAGTCAACAGAGTTTTTGTAATAATATATAATACGATCGGCGTCGCCATCAAACGAAAGATATCGTTGATTGAACTCAAGTACCAACGATTCTGGTGGCTGTTGTTGAACCTTAACGAAATCAGCGCCACATAAATCGTTTAACTTTCCATTTCCATCATTAATAATTCGAATATCCAACGAGTTTGCCAGATATTGCTGCAATTGTTTTAGTTTGATAGCTCCAACGCCATTAGCGCCATCCACTACAACGGACGGAACATAATTATTTGCTCTATTTTTCGCACCATTCACTCCATTTAATTGGATGAACGCATTCGCTAATTTGCGATAATATCCGTTCTCCGAAGGCGAACCATAATTAGATGCGGTGTTTTGGCATAGAACTATGTAATGCAATTGCGGTGTTGTCAGCAATTCAAAGTTTTTGTAGTTGCCATTGGCTGCTATAACGCCATCGATGACCGATTCTGCGAACCCAGCACTACTAATTCTGGTGTCTCTTCCAATGTACACATTGGCCTCCAGTCCCATATCGATGCGTTTGCTTTCAATTATTTCATTAACGACGTGACGAAGATCCGCATCGCTATACGCCAATAACATGTTTTATTAAGTTTTTCGTTTGAGCGAATGATTCTCGTATTACCTGACATTAGCGGCTTTAGTAGCAATCGATTCCCAACTGGATTCTAGCATTTCTCCGCGAGGATCGATCAATTTAAGCCCATTATCTTCCTCTGGATTATGCGAAGCGGTTATCATTACGCCGATAGTTGCTAATCAAATAAATAAATATTTCCATCTGATTTTTTTTCTTTATTATATAGAAAATTAACGTTTTTTTTTGTAAATGTCAAATACAGTATCAGATTTAAAGAGAAAAAATTACGGCAAAAACAAATAAGCATTTAATTTCAGCTCAAATATTATCTTTGTTTAACATTTAGCCTGAATTTCATAATTGAATGGTTCGAAACCGTCAACATTAACCGTTAAAAAATTCGTTTTTTATTTTATTTTGCTCAATAATTAACTAATCATAATTATAATTGCAGTTAATTAATATTTTTCCGTCAAAAAAAAATATAATTCATTTGGATTTAGATTTCATTGAATGGGCAATTTTCAATTTTTTTTATTATTGCTTGCTTTCTGGTTTCGTGTTTGTGTTGTTATGTGCACAGCCGAAAAAAACAAAACAAATTAAAACTTACCCGTTTTATCTCTAGATCTTAATGCGGCTAATATTCCCATACGAAACATAATGTGATCCAAATGTGTTGCGCTAAAAGTTTTAGAGAGAGATAGTCAGAGCGAGAAACGAAAATAAAATCAATTTAGAACAGAGACTACTTTATTAGCTTTATTGCTTTGCTACTATTATTATTATTATTATTATTAACGTTTTATTCTTTCAAAAGCAATTTTTTCCTCCGCTTAGGTATATAATATATAAAAATTTATTTTGCGCTGTAATAAAAATAATTGGTTCATACTTATCACGAAAACCGGCAGTTCCATAGTTTATGATTTTGTTGGTGGTCCGGCTGTGTCTGCCGACCAGATCATCAAAATTACTCCTCATTTCGAAGTAAAAACGATTTTTTATATTATATTTATAACGATAATTGACTTCAATCGCTTTAGTTCATCGGTGAATGTTTAACCTTTTAAAGAAATATAAGCAAAAAATACTTCTTATTACTACTGTCTAACGATTGAGAAATTTGTTACACATTTTCAGTGTACTTTGAGAAAACAGATAACAGAAACGTAGCAAAAAAACAAGTTTTTTTGCTTCTTGGTTACCTATAAGTGCTTTTCAATATACATATTAGGAGCTCTCTTCCTAATTAAGCGCCAGTTTATCGCACTATACTTTAACGGATAAATGTACAGAGATTTGCATATTTTTTTACAATTCAATTGTTATTTTGATAGCAAGTTAGCAGCATTTTTTAGCATTCTCTCGAACAGCGCAGACATGGTAGTAGTGGCACACGCTGTAATGCTAATGTCGTTCCATCTGTATAATACTCAAACAAATCATTTTCCATTTAAATGTTAAAACAAATTTCTGCGACACAACACACATATAGGGAGAAAAAAGCGGATCACTTATTTCAACTTTATTTTTGTTTGTCGTTCGCTTTTAGGGAATAAAAGTCGTAAATAAAAATGAAATAAAAAACAGAGTTAAAAAGTTGTTAGTAATAACGCTAAACTTCGTTCTTTTATATACGGTATTTACATGTAAACTACTTTTATATAAACTCTCAAAAAAATTACTTCAACGACATATTACTATTTTCATTTCATTTTTTATGGACGCTGTATACTTTGAACCAGTTATTGGTTGATAAATAATTACTTGAACTCTAGAGCTTACGAGGGGAACAAAAATCTAGATTAATTCGTAAATAAATTGAAAAAATGCAAATTAATAGTCTAAATTGGATATAGTAGTCTCTATAGAATAGTCGTATACGTATTACAGTAACTAACAGTAGACTGGCAGTCGCCGTAATAATGCATATAAACTTATATTTGGCGAACGGATTCACGTTTACGTTTTCGTTATCCGTTAATAACGCAAACCGAGGGAAAAAAGAGTTCTGTTCAATACAATACTTTTAGCTGATTATCATCACACGTGCATTACTTGTGCCTGCTTTTCATTTAAGTTTTCGTCTGGATAAGAGGCTTTTGATGTATTTGCAATGCTGCACGTCAGCCATTCTCTCCAACTAATAAAAAGAGTGAATACGCTGTGCAGAGTTAGCACTCAGAAACAGTGAGAGATCAGGTACAGATGAGCGCAGAGTACAGAGTAGAGTAAAGTAGAGGCACAATACAATACAATACAATACTCGCTAATATTTTTGCTACTGCTCTCTCACTATACTGTACTACTAATAACGTTTGCTATGGTTGCCTAATAATGATTCGGTGAAGTGCTCTCTAAATCCCCGAGAAACGCAATTAGTTTACTTATTTTCTTTGCGAGCCCTAAAATAAATAATACACATAATATATGTATTCGCTATCGTTGTACAGTATGGCAAAAGCTTGCGAAGCGCTTTCCCCGAAAAACTTTGCCACACAAATAAAATTCGTTTCGATCTATTCATAAAATCACGAACCGATCGATAAAAGAGTCACACACACTGCGCATAACGATTCGCAATACGCAGTGGCGTTCTTCGCTCCCTTCTCTGTTCTGATCCGTTCGCGATGCGTCAAAAAACTATTCCGAAGAGATTAGCACCAAAAAAGAAAACGATTTTTACCATTCGTGACACGCACGACATATTAATAAATACGAAATCTCCGCTGTTTTCACTGACGGGAGTCAGAAATTTGAATGCACGTGATATATGATATGATTTGCGGTGATCGGTGTTCCCATCACTCCATCCAACAGCCATATAGCCGTTTATATCTATTCATTTTCCTAAATAAATATTTAGGCAAAATGGTTTTTCTCTCTGGATAAACAACGACTTGATTTGAACTTTAGAAAAACGCACGCGAAATAAAGCCAATAAATATATAATGGTATTTACGTATTTAAGTATAAATAATGGTCGAAAAAAATTGAGTGAATTGTTAATCTAGCGATAAAAATGTATTGTATTATGCAATGGTGTTGAGAATCAAAATCACTACTTCTACAATAAAAAAAAAATTCTAATATTTTTGTGCCACTATTCTGCGCTATGAATTGTTATTGTCAGGAAGGATATGCGTTGGGAACTAGTGTTCGCTCGCAATAAATGTGATATTGTTTATAAAACGAAGAAATGAAAGTAACATATAGACCATAGAAAAAATCGAGCGAAAAAAACTGTTTAATTTTCGATAGTAATAGTGAACTTAAGCGTAACTCTTCTATTTAAAAAAAACGTTTTCTACTGGCGTCAGGAATGACGGATCAAGCGAAACAAACTGTCCCGGAAGTGCAAGTGGCAAACCTTCAATGGTGTCAGACACGCACCAGCAGATCAGGCAGCGGTAGTTCACTACTTCAGGTGCCATCAGAAAGGTATGGGACGAGTGTCCAAAGCGTTAATCGAAGAAGCTCTGGCATCAAATTCAACGAAATACTATTCGAAGAGGAGTCCGATGTGATTAAAAGTTGCTGCAAAATATCATCGGCTGTGTTGGGACTAATGAAAAGCTTTTCCACAACCGATATATGCACGCTTACCGACAACAGCTATCAACCCGAGTATCGATTGCGGCAGAGCTGGTCCGAAATGATGCTATTCAGCGGTGGTATACCGCGTATGGAACTGCCAAACCTGAGACGATTGGATTATACATCGCGTTCGTGTTCCACTTGGGTTAATCTCGGAGACCCCGTGTCTTCGACATCGCAATTGCCATCACCACAGGCACAGCCATTCAAACCGGTCGAATCGCCGACTATTACTTCTCAAGATTTTATACTATCGGTTAATAAAAAATGTCGCCAAATGTATTTGAGGCGTAGATTACGTGCTATTGGTAGACTAGTTAACAGTTGCCAAACGAATAGTTTCAACGAATCTTCGGCTAAGTGTGTACAACAATCTTCCAAACCATTAGACGCTACGGAAACCACTTGCACGGCACTGCGATTAGGAGTTCCTAACGTTCACATTCAAGACTCGCAATCCATTAAATCGATGATTTCGATCGATTTCGCTAATCTGTGCTTCAAAACGGGTGATGGAACCATTAGTTTGACCGCTAAAGACATTGAACGGGACAAAGGAAAACCGTTGTCGAAATACGAGCGAAATATAATGATTTTTAATTGGCTCCAAGACCTAAATGAAAGCGACTCAAATGCGGAACAATTAGAGTCCGTGTCGTAGTGATAGTGATTACTTATATTTTTGTTTATTTGTTTTTAATTGCCAGTTAAAACTCAATAACGAAAATACGGTTATAGCAGATCTGATTTGGCCTATAATTTTCTATGTGATTTAAGTTAACCGTTTTGTTTGTTTGTGTGTGTGTGTGTCTGAAACAGAGAAAGGAAAGGTATGTAATGCTCTGATCAATATCTAAATTATTTATCGTACGCTAAATATTTAAATAGCGTATAATAACTATTAACATTTTTTGGATTGTCAGTGCGCCGCAAATAATTAAGTATAGAGTATTAGATGTTTTTTTGGGGGTGGGGGTAATAATGCAGTATTAATGATAATTTATTATTTATATATACTTTACAAATTATCAAATGTTATGCATTGCTAATGTGATTTTTCGTTTTTTGTTTCGGGTCTACGTTCTAAACATTAATAATTAGTATATAAGCTTATAATGATTATAATTATAATGAGAATAATAATAATAATAATTAATAATTTATTATGTGAAAAAATTAAGGGCAACGTTGTTAATAAATGAATAGGTATTTTAATTTATTGATTTATTAATATAATTGTGATTTTTCATTATTTTTTAATAATTCATTAGAATTTCAATATTCGAAAAAAATCAATTAATAAATTAATTCTAGTGATTATACCCACAAATTAACTTATCTATGATAAATTGTTAACATTAATATTAAAAAAAAATTTTTAAAAAATTGAAATTGTTTAAACTACACTGTATTTACGGTAACATTAAGCTAACAAAAAGTAATTTTAATGGACATTTTATTCTAATAATAATAATATATAAATATAGATTCTATTTAAATAAAAAACAATTGATAAATAAAATTATTATTTACATTTGATTTTTGGGAAACTTAATTAACACGTGTGCATTATTTGTATAATTCCATTATTTATTTATTAACTCTACGCTATTTTTCCTGTGCGCTATTAAGTTTATAATGTAATAAATTGTGACGAAGAGATTATAGAAATAAGTGGAAAGAAAAGGACTAAAATCTTTTATGCGAAAAAAAATCTTTACTAATGGATCAAATGCATTCATATATATTATATTATATTATATTAAAATTATTTATTTTTACTTGAATTGATAAAAAAATAAAAGACCACATATATAGTGTGCTAAAATTGTATTATAGATATGGAAACCATTAATTTTCAAATAATTCACAGCGATATCGTGCGAAAACGTTTTATGCTCTCCTTTTTTTGTTTGCATCTCAGGAAGTGCTGAAATAGTAAATTTTTCCAAATTTTAAATAAATGGCTGTCAAGTTAAAAGAAAAAAACGTTTCTTGTTATATATCGCTACTAATAAATCCATTTTTGTCATTTATACGCGGTATAATAATAAACGCGTTAATAAGTATAATTAAAATTATTATAATTTATATACCAAATGACATGTATAATTTGTAATAAAGAGCAATTAAAGTTATATTCAAGTTTTTGCAATTATAAAATATAATTAAAAAATATCGCTTGTACGTGATATTAAAACAAAATTAAAATTGGTTAGAATTAAGACAATTATAATCTACATGATATTACAGTGAAACACACGAGTATTCATAACTCAACACAGAACTATTCATAAAACATCGAACATATGGTTTCATTACACACAACTTTTCATAAAACAGGCAAAACTTTCCATAACGCGTCAAAAGTTTTATTGCGTTGCTTTGTTTTTGAGTCACAAACTTACAGTAGAGTCAGTCAAAACAAAACTTAAATTGAGTGAATTAAACAATAGTAATCCAGAATCAACACTAATTCTATACGTATACTATAACAATTAAACGTAATAAATGATTAGAACTAAATTTTAACGCTTTTTAATGTATTGTATATTCAACTCTATGAAAAGTTTTGCCTGTTTTATGAAAAGTTGTGTGTTTGACTGTAAAACTTACTGATCAAATATATGTTAACTCTATTCAAATATGCAAGCTTTAAAGCTTCTTAAACGTCATATTTAATGTCAAGTGAAAATTGGCAAATCTAAAATAAATGTGATAAAGATTAATTTAAAAATAGAAAAACTTAACATCAACAAATATATTAAAATAAATAAACCAGGAAGGACCTAGAAAAATAATGTTGCTAGCAAATTTTCCAACATAATTTACGGAGATTTTTCCCTGAATTTGTTTTTATTGTATTAAATATTCGCATTAATAATAAATTATTTTGTTAAAATAATTTTGTCACAATAAGTTTTAGGTGCAACATCGATTTTGTGCAAACCCTTTTAAAGCCATAATAAGCTTATATTTAATTCTAAATACACGTAAAAACATTGACAGTAACAAACTCATGAATATGCGTTTATTTGAAAGTGGAGGCAATTAAAATAATTATTAAACCACAAAAAGAAATAAAGCATATCATAAATAAATATAATAATTATGTTATGGATTATTTAAGTTGGATAATACAGTGCGTATCGAATTAGGTATACTGTACCAGCTTTCCGTGGAAACATTATTATTTAGTAAGAAACAACATTATATGCTGTTTGTATTCAAACGGAAAAATAATTCGAGACAAAAATTATAAAAAATCAGGTCTTAGGGTTATGAAACAATAACATTTTAAGCATTTTGTGGTTATTATGAAATAAACTGAGTTCGTGTTTTTCCATTACATAGAGTTTTAATTATTATTAAAATAAACAATACATAACCTAAAATAATCTTTCAAAAAAAATCCTAAAATGAGTGAAATATGTGGAACTAACTCGTAAGCTTATTACGTATATTAATATGTACATCCAAGTAATCTCTATCTCATCGTAATGTTAGTTTAGACAGTGAAACAATGACCATTAACTAAAGAATAGATATTACTGCAATACGACTGGAAAGCTAGATAGGATTGACGCTAAAACTTTACCCTTCTGTGAGTGGAGCTCAGTTATACGAAGACTTTTATTTATTTTAGGTTAATTAATAAACTGGAATATATTTATAGCTTTGAATACGCTGACAGTTGTATTTTAAAAGCGAATATTTCTAGGCTAAGCATCCAAAGAAGACAAACATATGTGCATAAGTCGGAGTTTAAAGTTCGCTAAAAATTAAATTAATTAATTACACTGTGGAAAACACGAAAGTAAACAAACTATAATACTTTTAGTATATTTAGGATAATTATTATTCTGAAGTCTTCGAACTAATATTAGCCGTCTAAAATATTAAACGCCAAAAATCAAGGATTTCTGAGTGTTACGACTTCAATACGATGCCCGCAGCAAACCAATGCACACATGCACAGGTGATGTGTAAAAACCTCCATTATTAATTCATCTTTTCGTTAAAACAATCATAAATAGGAAACCCTGACTTGAGAGATTATATTAAGCTTTATACATTATATATGGAAAATTCCGGTACTACGCTACCTTTGTACATTTTTTTTGTTTGTCACCCAAATGTTATGCGAAGTTATAAACATAGGAAACAAGTTTTCGAGATTTTATGGAGCGAAATCATATAAGTTTATGACAATCGTTTGCGCTCATATTTATTCATAAGATGCACAATAACTGGAAATTAGTTATCGAGCCTTCAATCACCAAAAAAAACGTTGTTTGAATAAAACAATATTTTTATTTCAATTATAATAAATTTCCTTAATTATTTTTTCTTTTAAATAAGCGATATCGATGTACTTTTATCTCGTGATTAACTACGTATTCATTTCATAATAAATTAATAAAAACGCATATAATCTTATAAACAAAAAAATTTGTTTTTATCGGAGAAAAAACTGTTTGATTCAAAACATGATAACGCGAGTCATTTTGTTATTTAAGAGTTATGAATATAAACTTTGTATGCAACGGTTTGTCATAAAATTATATGATTATGCTCTAAAAATCGGTCTTAAAAAACTTGTTTCTCTGGTTATAAGATCTCATAACTTACTGCGTTTTTTTTGTGTAAATTTTTAACTCTTCTCTCTATGTTACGCAAAAAAATGGTTTTAGGCAAACGGTTTTAGCTTATTAAAACATTTTTATCCCTAACTAATATCATGATACGTAGGAAAGGGTAACAAAAATAGTGTTATCTTTTCGGGTAATCATTATTGATTAAATATATTATTTGGATCGTAATAGCACATGGCTGTCATTTCTAAAACTGTTTTTTTTCCAGTGAAGAAATTTTTTCCTCGAAAAAAGAAATTATAATTACGTATATTTTTCATTTCACCGTGAGATCGTATAAATAAAAATTGTTTTGCTCAAAGCACCCAACATTAATATCAATTCTCGGTTATCTGCTATACTCTTAGGCCATTCGATGGCAGCACATCACTTATAACCTTAACTTCTTCCTGCGTTTTTAGCACTTGTATTGATGTGTGGTGTGATCGTTAATATCGACTTTACATACACATACAGTATATATATACTGTATATATCTATATATATATATGAGCTATTATATACATATAGATATATGTGTGTCTTTTTTATTTTTAAAAAGACATGATTAAATAAAAGGTGTGCCAAAAATTTTATGACCACTGCTAACTGTTTTTTTAACTCGCATTTCGTGAAATGTATTTATTTATCGATAAAGATAGAAAAAAGTAAATTTATCGCAAATATTGATCATATGTCTGTGTGTGACAAACAAACCCGAAATTTTTTTCTGGTTATAAATAAATAATAATAATAAAAAAAATAGGAAGTAATAATTCGTTTCCGCTGACTATGTTTCGTCGAAACGAAAAAAGTTTTTCTCTAACAAAACATCTACCCGTACACAACACATCGCACATAATATACGGTCAAATTGGTAGTCACTCGCGAAAACCTTGAATCTACACCTACTTTTATAATAGCTTTTTAAAAAATTGAATTCAGTTTTTTTGGATCATTGAAAATGTTCGCTCAGTTTTTCTGTTTGGCGAAAAAGTATGATTATTTATTCAAAACACGATTTTATTATACACAAAAGGCAGTCTTATTATTATTCTTTTGGCAATTAATGGTTTTTTACGGACAGTGAATAACTAAACGCGCATTCAATTTTTATTTTATAATAAAGCGAAAAAATAGCGATAAATGCGGCCCAAAACGGCCTCAACAGCGAAAGTGATCCGTTGTTTTTCGGTAAACATATACGATTTTATTGTATATTTTGTTTGTTCGGGTGCGCACCCGAAAAGTGCATACATAATGCGTAAGATAGAACGCGAAGGTCATGAGGCTTACAGTAATTTCTTCATTAATTCAGTGCCTTTAATAAACAAGAGTGCGCTGTTTTTTAGTGGTTAACGCGATAATACAGCCGAACGTTTAACCTTGATTTTGCTAACGTTTCCAAACCTGATGACCTTTATTGTTCCAACAGTTTATGCGCTATCTTTGTCCACGAAATTCCAGAAACCATAATGATTTTTTTGTTAACCATTAAGTATTAACGGCTAACACGTGCTCTTTTGGGTGGAGAATCCGAAACGACAGGCACTGGTTTAATCAAATCCATGCGCTTAGCGAGTGTGCAAACTGAAACTGTCGAGAGTACACGTGATTTTTGTGATTGAGTTTTAAGTGATCATAATTATAATCGAAAAATTCCATTGTAAAAGTAATCTAAAACTGCCATTAAATAGTATGGGAAAATATCAAAGCAATAAACTTGACGTATAAGCGACTATCGGTCATAACGAATCAGTTTATAATTGTATTATTTTTCGCTTGTTTTATAATCACTCGCATACGTCTAATAAAAACATATATCGAAACTATAGATTATATTATTTTTCTAGTTTTCGTTTTTCGTTTTGTTATTCTGTTTTGGAAAAACTTTTAGTTATAGCAATTATCGCTGTAACTGTACGTATAGCTTAAAAACTTGCAGTCACCGCAAATTAACCACTATTACCACTACCACTACCGCACCATTCATTGGTTACAAATACGTTTTTTATAATAATATTTATTATAATTGTACTGCAATTATAAATGATTTATATAACAGAATTCTGTGCGTAAAACTATTAGATCGAAAAAATACTGTTTGTTGTACATTTACATCAGCTTTTTTTTGCTAAGGAAACTTTTTATTTTGTTTGCGAAAAAAAAACCAAAACAAAATCAGTATAAATGTATTGAATAGGAGTAATTACGTGATATTGAATTCATATTGGCGTCCACGCGAGCAGAAAGTTTTAATGGCTTATCTTTTATGGCCAGAAAGTGTAGGACTAATGCGGAACAATAAAACCTTTTTCTTGCCATTAATACCTTTAGCTCTAATGTTTAATTTTTCTTATCTTATTAAAAATAGTTGGTATAAATAATAATTATAAAAATTTTTAATAATATCTCATTGTAATTATATTTAATTACGGGTTCGTTCTTATCATATATTAGATTAATAACAAAACTCTTAGCAACTGTTATGGCTTTTCTCTCGTCAGAAATGATATATCAAATGTAAAGATAAGAAGAAGCGCTTATAACTTATTATCTCTTTTAACTCGTAAGCTCATTATGCTTTTATTAAAATTATAATTCACATTTAGAAAAACCTTTTATTAAACAATGTTTAATTTAAATGTAAAAGTTACGCGAGTTCAACGATTAGAGGAGCGTTGAGCGAAGAGGAAAACGACTAGTAGTTTTAAAATGAATTGATGACTCAAATTATAATAATACGGGTATACACCAACAAAAATCTATAGAAATGTAAACAATAGCCGTAAATATCCATAGATCCAGAGGTGAGAGAGACGCTCTTCACTCATCCATCCCATTCACCACATTTGAATATAAATAGGCGACTATTTTTTTAATTATTCAAATAATCATTTAAAATCGCTTTATTGTTGAGTATGACTGCAGATGCCATCAATTCTGATTGTTGCGAACAATATTAACAACAGAATCATCCGCACCACACACACCAAACACTCACACACACACATCCACAGTACACATCCGCTGCAGCCAATCGTCAACAAATATTAATGGCTGACGATAAAGCGCGGACCATGTCTGCGAGTGACGTTTAGCTTGGATTAACGCTGGAGAGGTTCTTTGTTTGGCCTTTTCTCTCAATAACCGGCCAGCCCTTCTGTTCTTGATCGACCTTCACCTTAAATAGTGCAAACGAGTGCAACAGTCTCGCAGTTTAATTTTTTTAAAAAAGTTGCTGTTAGAAAACTTGTTGTCTTTTTTCAGGAAAAAAATCATAATAAAAGTTTTTTGGGCAAAGAACGATTGCGAAGAAAAAATAAGTGTGCAAATGTAGCAAAATGCATACCACATTAAAAAAAAGCATGTTCGAAGCTAAATACACAGACTCCTCACATTTTTGTGATGTTGCGGCGTTTAGTTTGATAAATAGTTTTTTTTAAAAAGAAGCTCTCTCTTTCTACATCTCTCTCTCGCTCGCTCGCTCTCACATCGCACCACACAACTAAAAAACACTTCTTAATGAGAAAGCGTGCGATTGTTTATATCATAAAATATTGGCAAAACTTATTTATCATTGAGACTAATTGTCTAAAAGAATCTCTTACACCTCTTACTATATTTCGTGTACAGAGAGTATATACGAGCTTTTAGTTTAGCCGTTAGACTCAGTAGAGAATACAGTACATACAGTACAGTACAGTTGAGTACTATTGAGTGGATTTGTTTCTCTGTTTCATTTTATCCAGCAATGCATTACATACTATACTATAAATATATTCGTTTATTCATGCCTTCATGCCGTATATTGTAACGACTAATGGTAAGTTACACTAAACTAGTTGATGAATATGCAAACTCGTGAGAACCAATGCGAACTGAACAACAATTCTTTTCATGTTAGTTAATGATGGTATCTAATGCTGCCTATTGGCTGGTTTGTACGGGCAAAGCGATGATGCGATGGGCGCTTATCGTCACAGTTGCCTCGAGAGTTAATTGCAGTAAAAAACTTCAATTGTTTTAACATAACTTAAAGCCAAAAATGCAGCTCATATCCAGTAATCACCAATTAATTGCATTTTACAGGCGTTAAATAAGTATTTAAATTATATACTTGAATCACATCTGTAATTGTCACTTCCTTTTTAGAGCAGTAATTTAGAGGTAATGCTAAAAACATCATACAGATTTGACATTTATGCCGTTCGGGATAAAATCTTTACACCAGGCATTTAAATTTTCTAGCACTCCAAACAAAAATATAAATGATTTTTTTTTTGCTTTTGGTTTGCATTACTTTATCTAAAAAAAGATAAAATATAAGTCGGTTTTGTTTTTGTTCTCTCTATTCTCCCTCTTTCTGTTAGCATAACGTTTACAATACTGTCATATTATTTTGCTGCTCTTCTATCGCTCTAAAAACGCACACAAATTTAAATAAAGGAAAAAAACGCAATTTTTTTTGTTTGATCGTTACATTTATTTACACAAAAAGTTTTTTATTATAATTACATTACTGAAGATTAATAACATAGCGGTAAGGAATGCTTTAAACTTTGTTAAAATCTATATGTACAAAAGGCATTTTTAAAAAAACCAAAAAAAAAAGAAAAAAAAATCTTATTGACAAATTTTATATTCCCTATTATGAATTTTTTATCATTTTTCCTCTCTCTTTCTTTTAGGCTTACAAATTAAAATTTTGTGTCGATTGAATCAAAAGCGCAATGTTTTTTGAATGAAAAATCTATTTTTCTCTCACACACTCTCTGTCAAGTTTTTTTAGTTTCTCTCAAAAATGCCTGTTTACAGACGAACTTAATATAAAGTGATTAAAATTTTTTACATATTTTATATATAACAATAGATAAATAAAAGAAAAAAAAACGAAAAATGTGATGTGAAGTTCTATAAGTCTCATATTATAATTTTTTTTAATTTGTAGTTTCTTTCATTTTTTTAATTATTAATTTACTATTTGGTTGCAGCTATAAAGACAAAAAAGATTTGTGAGACTATATGTGTGCAATAGGTTTTTGAGTTTACTCAACAAAACAAAAAAATCTGCGTTTAAAACATTATATAATAATCGTTTAATAATTATTTTTTTATCTCTTCAATTTTTTCAATAATTATAACTATATATATATATTCTCCACAATCAGTTAATATAATATATTTGCATGATCTAAATTTTTCTCTATGTTTTCACGACATTTATACTTTTTTATTTTTTTTTGAAAATTTTTTAGTGTTTGTTAAGATTGGGGTGTGCTTTGATTGTATCAAAACCCGATATAACCGATCATCAAAAGTGATCATTTTGTTGGTTAGTAACGACCGTTACGATCAAAACGCGTGTAACGAGTGACGATGAAGTGAACATTGCTCGACAAAAAGTGAACACTGAAGACAAAGCGTGCCATTCTTACCACTTATCTCCGCATTTTCGTACGTCTCAGTTGTTTCAGTGGTTTCGGTTTCCGAATTCGATGAAATGGAGGACATGCCAGAACTGCATTCGCTAATACTTCGCCTTTTATGCATTGAATCCCTAAAATCAATTTCTTGAAGCTGGTCTAATCTCCTGCGGAGGTACCTCTGCTCGCGAAGCAATTGCTCTTTTGTTGTTTGATGCTTTTTGTCCTTCTCCTCGAGGCTCTGCCAATTATAAAACCCAACATTTAAATGTTTTCAACAATTCAAAAAACAGAATCAATACTAGTCTTATACGTGCATAAGTATTATAATGCATTATTTATGATACCATTACAGGCATTATGGCATTAACTCACTTTTATGAAGGCTTTGGCTTTGGTGAGGAGACCAAGAGTTGTATGGCGACTCGATTCCGGGCCCAGGGGTACCATTTCTTTTAGCTTTTCCAAACAATTGCGCAAATGTGCTCTTCTATATTCAAACAAGTATATTCAAATTATAGCGATTTAATTATAAATGACTACCAAATTGCTAAAATTACTATATCATCATAAAACGTTATTAGTAGTTCACTAACCATATACAGTATAAACTATACTATACAGTATACTGTACATATCACACTACCAGTAAATGAAATTAAATTTTTAAAACCTCTAAAGAGTTCATTGTTATTATACTTGTTTTTAGCATGTTATGAAAAGTGAGAGAGAATGGGAGGGAGAGAGAGAGAGAGAGGAGGGATAGAGAGAGCGAGTGCGAGAGAAAGCTCGTTGGCTAACAACAACTTTTTAAAAGCATAATGCATTTCATATGGGATATCTAAGTTAGGATTTTTTTGATTCTAACAAGTAAGTGGGGGGCAGGTCAACATTCGTTCATTTAGAGTCACACCCACTGCAATTCAAATCATTCTCAACCGAAAATTTTCTATGGCATAACATTTTAGCGTTTTTCCAGCGCAACAAGAAAAAACTTTTCTTCAGAGCAGCAGTACTTAATGAGACAGAAAGAGAAAAGAGAACGAAGAGTCAAAAATACAGTATTGTTCGCGAAAAAAGCATTGTTTCAATAGAAGTGCAACGCATCACAATAAACCATTTTTATATAAATTGCATTTCGAAAAATACGGCCAAAACTAATTAAGTAGAAAATTACGTGTACCTTAACATATAGCCTTTTCTTATACATATATTAATGATAATGCATTATTTATATAAAGTTAAAATGGATTTTAAAAAAACTTGGGTTTCCAGATATGCAGCGCATATAAGAGTTTGTGTATACTGTGCGTACATATAAAAAGTAAGATAAAAAGCAAGCACTCATTCAACGACAATATTCCATAACTGAAAGTCTATTTACAGTGACTTTTAGTGTCGACTTTTGCGAAGTATCAAAGATTCTTTAAGTGAAATATTCTGTAAATCTTAAACGCTATAAAAGTTTTAAACTTTATTCATGCAAGAGTTAAATAAACCATAAATATTTTTAAGTGTTATGGCGTATAGAAGGTATAGCGTTATGCGCGTACTGTATACTACTTTTTTTCCTTTGCATATAAGCAATTCAATTCCGAGAGAAATATATAATGGGTTTCAAAGATAGACTTGGACCTAATGGTGGCAATAAAGCGTGTTATAAAATAAAATAACATACACTCTCTGCTCCACCATTAGTATAATTTAATGGACAAAAAAATGGGATTTTTAATTGTTAAAAATATTAGATATTACGAAATAACGTCTATTAAAGTTTACGTGAGTGTCTGTGTGTGCGCTATAACGTTGTTGTCGAAGCAACTATTATATCATAACTGATTAACATTTGGCAAAACAGAATAAACATTAAAAATAATAATTATAATCGAAATTATGCGTCAGTTTTTTTTCCAATTATTATTAACATCAAACGTAAAAACATTGCGTTGGCTCGTATTATTTTAGTAGCGTCACGCTCTCGGCATACAATAGTCATAAGATCATCGTCATAAATAAAAATTTATCAAACAAAAAAAAATAGTTTTTCGAATGCTATATCTGATCATGAAATTTCGCTTCAATAGATAGATTTACAGTTATCACGCGTGAAAAATGGTCAAAAAACATGCTAAGTTTGTAAGAAGTAGACGTGAACGAAAAGATGGGAGAAAGAGGGAGGGAGAAAACTATCCTTAACTTTCACTCTCCGATACTCAATCCCATTCCGTTTGCTAGAATTCGTTTTGCCAGAATTGCATTTCTGCCAATTTTTTTAATGCTGGGGCACATAAGCTTAAATTTAATTAAACTGTGTATACTCTTTTTTCTAAAACTACTCCTGAGCACGCATAAAAGCCCTGCAGGGGTACTCCGATAGCAGACCATGTTTCTAACTTATAAACACTGCTGTGTATGCATATGGCGTGAACATGCGATTGTTTACGGTGCAAACTACGATATAGCAACGATTCTGTGATTTTGGGCAAATGACTCAACTTTCGATCTCGAGTATAAGGTTTATGCTCCACTAATTTTCTTTCAAATCTAACTCAAAAAAATTCGCATTTTGGAAATACATTGTCGAACGATAATCTGGAAATTTTGTGTTAACGGCAACAAAAAACAAATTTTTAAACTTTATCGCGACTATTACGGGGATTAAAGGCTTTGCGAGTAAAAAATAAGTAATATGTATACTAGTTTTGGTTATATTAGATTAAACCAGTAAACAGTACCCGTAAACGCATGTTCGCTCATAAAAGGTTTCACAAAAAAAGTATCGCGTTTTAAAATATACATTATGATGAAAATAAATAATATAACAAACATTGATGCATAGAATTATAAAAAATAATTATAAGTTTATATTTTTATTTGTTTTCCTTCAAATAAAAAAATCGCTAACAATTGTTTTAATTAAAATCATTTGAAAAAATTTGTTATTAAAGTTTGGATGCAATATTCTAGTAAAAGGAAATAGGAATCTAGCAAACGAATCGTTACTCTCCGCACAGCTCTACAGTACTTTACACTTGTATGAACTTGAATGAGCGAACGAGAGAGAGACAAGTTTATACAGTTGGGTCTTAAGATTAATAAAAACCTTAGCAATTGAATGAAGCTTGAAGGGGAAGGGAAAATTGAGGATGATATTAGTGAAATAGTGGAAAAGTTGAAAAGAAATAGTAGGTAGAAGAAGAAGTAGAAGAAGAAACAGGTCATATGTACTGTATAATAAGAGAAGTTATAGTCTCTCTTCTCTCCCATACAATATTAGCCCATCATATAAAAAAAGCGTGACTACAAGTTTTCACTTGATGGACATTTTGTTTTATCACTTCATTTGAATTGCATTTAAAGCATACAAAATCACGTATTTGCTTAAAACTCATTCTACCCATTTTTGTGTAATGAGAAATATTACTATATCTGGCAATAAGCCAGTTATACATCAAACTGTGCAAAACTGGCTGTATTTTTATGCGCACAACAAAAGTGAGCGAATTAAAGAGCAATTGTGAGTCATTAGCGTGTTTTCTTATTTGCTTCGTGTTGGGCGGGTTCGGGTTCATCTCTCAAATTACCAAAAACCAGTTTTGGGGCTCAAAAGCAGCTCAAAAAATATAACCCGAAATTGGTTACCAAACACTGATAAAACACACACACACTTGAGAGCCAATATTATCTATTTTGAGCAATCAATATCTTTTTTATTGCTATTTATAAAGCATTGAATGAGTTTTCTAAGTTAATATTACATAATAAGGTTTACGTTTTATGCACAGTTTTTATTGCATACAACCATAACTTAATTTTAGTTTCCAATTATATCCTTATGTCTCTTACCTATTCTTCTCCAGTTCATTGTGAGTTGTTCTGTAAATAATCAAATAAAATAAAATAAGTCAATACCTGTAATGATGAAAAACAATATACAATATACAGTATACAACACAGTACACCACACTCACACTCACACTCACACTCACACTCACACTCACACTCACTCACACACACAGTCACATGCATCGCATCCATACATACAACAAATACTGTACAGCGTGTACGCATTGTTAAGCAGAAATGGCAAATAAAAACTGGTAAAGAAGGAAACGAAATAAAAACAAGTTAACGTTTGGCTGTACTCGTCAACACATCACTACTATTAACTGGTAAATACATAATACGTACAGTACAGTAACAAACATACAGCACATTCATATACACATGCATTCACAATACATTATTTCCATGCATACCTATTTCCCTGAGATTTCTTCGATTTTGGCCGACGACGACTGTGATCATGTGGAAGAGGCAGACTTGAAGCGTATCCATGTTCTGCTTCTAAAATTGTGAAAACAAAAGCCAGACAACAAATTAGACGTAAAATCGCATAAAAATGAATGGATATATACATTATATGTTTCAATAGTATACACACACATACAGATGCATAGAAACGTATACACGCGAACACACACCGTATTTACAGCAAAAACATCAAAATGTGTATAATGTTTAGAAAAATTTAGCTCAACATGGAAAAAGAAAATAGTTTTAATATAAAAAATATATATATATATTTTGATATACAGCGTGTGTGATGTATTATATAATATAATGGGAATGAGGTTATGCTTGTGTGTAACGTCAAAATCAGCTGTCGTTCTCTCTGTGTATGTGTATGTGTGTGCGTATGTATTTGTTTCGCATTGACATTTGGGTTGTGTTGGCAAACGAACTGCACGTTTCCCAAAACACATTTGGAAAAACTGCTTAAACAGTGTCTCACTGCGAGTGTGTGTACGAAACGAGAGACCAAAATCCAAAATGACTGACTGGTGCACACAAATCCAAACTGTAATAATGTGCGTTAACGCTAACAAAACTAACGACTAAACACTAACTGCAAAAACAATTAATAAACAATTAGCTATCAATTGAGTTCATAAACCAGTAAAACGCCAAACAACGCACACATACACACACACACAAACACACGTAAGGCCTAATTACCAGCCAAACAAAATCGAGGCTAAAACAACTTTAAACTAAACATGGTTTACCTCTTTCTCTTCTATCCAAATATTCTGCGGCCTGTAATAGGGCTGTGATACTCATGCTATGGATTAGATTCAGCAATAGCTAAATGGCTGTACAGCTGTGTGCGATCGCCAACAACAGAGTGTCGTGTCTTCCGAATGGCAAATGGATTCGCTTCTGACGCCACGCGATGTCCAATCTTTTATGTTCAATTATTGATTAGAATTCGTATCGATATATGCGTACTTTAATTTTGTTGTTTTGTTGAGTTTGAAGAGAGATCACTAGTTTTTTTGCTTTCGAAAATGCGAGTCGAAAAATTGTCTCTTTTTTTTGCTTTTAGTTTCTTCTATATATTAATAGTTAACAGAGTTTTTTATACACACTTTATATATATATTTTTTTTGTAAAAGAAGAAGAGATCACAAAATGGTTGCCTTTTTTCGCTTTCGATTTTCAAAACTTTTTTTTCACTGTATATATTTTTGCGTCGTTATATTAGAATAATATATCAATTTATTATAATAACTATTTATATATATATATTTATATTATTTATATTTATAATGGAGAACTATCTATAACTTCATTTTTTTCTACCATAATATATTTACAACAAAAAAATTTCGTTTCAAACGTTGGAAAAAAATTGTTGTTATCGTTTTTTTTTATTCGCTCAACACATACACGATTATTATAATTATAATGCGAGACAAAAAACTGTGTGTGTCTGTCGTTCAGAAGAAACTCGCACTAATTTTCGAAAAATTATTGCAAATAATTAATTGGTTTCGTTTTTTGACGATTATATACACAACAGTAGCGTTCAATTGGTGGCGAACGCTATGGCTTCTGAAGACGAACCAGTAGTGTCTTGTTTTTGGTTTCGATTTTTTCGCTAAAATCTGATCACCGATTTTGTTTTTTGGTACGATTTGTCGGCGTTGAGCATAAAACAACAACAAAAATCTATATACACAGCGAGAGAATGAAACCAATTTCTATAATAATAATAATAATTTCGATACGATTTGTGATGCACTTTCAGTTATTATTGCGTGTTGTGTTGTATGCGAGAGTGTGTGCACTGAAATACACTATTATATAAGTACTGAATTATAAGTAAAAATTTATTATTTCAAACGATAATAAAATTTAATATATATATAATATATAAACACTTTTTTTTCTAGTGGAGATGTGTTGGACGAAAAATATTTACAAAAAAAAATAACTAAAATTAATATTTACAATAATATTTGTATTTGAAAATACTGTACACAGTATTGTAAAATATATTGGTTTGCAATATATAATAATAATTTGGCGTTTGGTTGCATTAATGTCGTTTTGCTGCTATGTTTGACTGTTTGGTTTGTGCGCAATATTTATATGCTGATTTCACTTTAATGCCGAACAACACAACACACTCACTGAACGCTATGGCGTACACACATCTTTGCCTCATACGATGCATACATACATACAGCACTGCACACACAGCGCACACCACTCGCACGCATATGCACGACAAACCCACACCTGTCATGCGCGTTACGCGTAGAAACCATACCAGTGTATTGATTATGTGCAACACGAATGCTTAACGCAAACATATGATGCTTCTCAGGCATCGCCTCCATATGACATGTCGACATCCAGGCTGGTATTGTTTCAAATGTTTTTAAACTCAATACTGTATGGCTCAATATTCAACATTTCTGTATTCAAAATGTTGTAAATAACATTGCGTTTTATAGATTATATTATGCACGTATTTATTAACCTTATAATTATATCAGCGTTAAGTTGTTTATTTGTATAGACCGGCCCAACACCCGAAAACACTCGATACTGTAATTAATGTACACTTCTGACCACATTCTCAACTAATTTTACATTTTAAGTAACAATGTCTTAATGTCTAGTAAGAAACTGATAGAAAAAGTGTCGCTTTAAGAAAATTTATGTCTAAAACTTATTAATCATAAAATGACTTATTTTGAATGATGACTATAGGATTCGTTTTCAATAATAGGGTCTATTTAGCATGAACTGTCATACAGCATGCATCAGAGTATAAATACTTCTGTTTTTTTTATTTGTATAATGATTACTAAAAAATATACTGTAATGGGAGACTGGACGTCGACGTTCATATCAATGCAATGTTTGATATATCTCTCGCACATATATAGGGTGACTCACGGTATTAGCGCTCTTTATCTCGGCTATAACTTTATTATTTTAATTAGCAAATCTGTAAATTATATTTTTTATCTGACTTTGCAAATTTGTCAGATATATGGATTTGACTATGTCCGTCCGTCTGTCTGTCTGTCTGTCCG
>JAQIXJ010001022.1:0-24397 GCA_034700185.1 Phthiracarus laevigatus | reverse complement strand
GAACATTTTTATTTTGAAGCTCAGCTCAATTTTTTCCAGTTTTGAGCTTAAGCTCTGCCGGTTCAAGCTCAAGCTCATGATAATTGAGCTTTCTGACATCATTAATTATAATACACTATCGTGTAATACTTTATATTGTTTTCGGTGAGTCTCTTTCTATTGTCTCTAAAAAATGCTTTATATTTCAAAAAGATCTTTCATCATCAATCGAAACTAACGGAAAAAATTCACGCCTAATTTTTCCTCAAAACTATCATTTTCCTGAAGTAAATAAAACCAAAATTTTTTCTAAATAGTTAATCCAATTTTTAGCATAATCACTACCATCATTAAATTTCGCTTTAAAAAATGAAAGTTCGTTTAAAATTTCATTAATTTGGATCTTAATCCGTTTAATAACTCGTTTTTAATAGAAATTAAAAGAGTTTTGTTCACTCGTTATTTAACTTGTTACGATTTTCACTTCCTTCATTATTACAGGCCGGAAATGAAAGTAACAATATTATCTAACTATTTTTTTTCGAGTTAAACAATATTTTGAATTAAAACATGCTGCTATATAGTAGAATAGACGGTAATTGTATGATTACTTGTGCTTATAATAACATAACCTCTTTACATATAATACGTACAAAGCGCATGGGCAGAAGCGTTATGCATTAACAAAATTAAATAAGGCATAAGAAAATTATAAAAAATTATTTGCAACCAAATTATAAAATGAGAAAATAAGTTATATTATTTACTAAAAGTAGTTTTATCGAATATTTTTTCTTTTATCCTACAAAATTCAGTGCATATGGATATAAGATATGTACAAAGCATAACTTTAGCT
The DNA here is from genome assembly GCA_034700185.1 of Phthiracarus laevigatus. Classification (NCBI taxonomy): domain Eukaryota; kingdom Metazoa; phylum Arthropoda; class Arachnida; order Sarcoptiformes; family Phthiracaridae; genus Phthiracarus; species Phthiracarus laevigatus. Next base: position 23,562 of record JAQIXJ010001022.1, on the reverse strand, counting down.
TTTATGGTAACTTGTTTTATTCTCTCTTTTTTATTATATTTAAAAAATCATCTTTCCTTTATCGCTGAAAAAATAATTAAAGATTGAAGCAATAAAAGAAAAAAACCCGTACCAAAAAAAATAAATGTTAATATAACAAATGATTTGTGTTAAACTTAAAAGATAATATAAGGCCAGCACGTAATATATTGATTTAAAAAATATGAATAATTATTATATAGAATATAATAATATACTAAAATAGCGAAATAAATTTTATAAGACGATCGATAAATGTGGGAATTATTTCAACCATATTAGCGTTGAAATTAAGAATGAACAATGCATAAAATTTTTGTTTTTGTTCATAAAATAGACATTCGCTAAAATTGGCTATACTGTACATTAGTCTATAGAGTTTGCGATGTCAAACTATAACGATAACATAATTTCTATATGAAATGCTAAAAGTTAGATATGCATGACTATTCATGTAAAAACAACCGTTTGTTAAACACATTTGAAAAATTACTATTGTATTATAATAGCTAGTATTAGAAAATTGATTATTATTTATGACGAATGTATTATCGAAATCGTTCAGTGTTTTTGATAGTATTATGCTTCAAACTATTTACAGCTACAAATTTATTTCTTATTAATTAGTAGATTTTTATTTTACAATTAAAAGTTTGAATACCGAAAATGGAAGAGTGGTAGAGAATGGTAGAGTAAGATACATGTCTGAAAATTTACTATTGTGCCAAAATGAAGACTCTTATTCTCTAAAACTCATATTCTTGAAACTTTTATATGCATAGTATTCTTGTTATTGTGGTATTAAAATGTAAATTTTGTGTAACAATATTTGATTCAATATATTCCACTAAACTTTAACAAATCTTTCCCAACCGCTTTTGGTTATAAGTTTTATTTTTCACAAAAAATAAAAAAGAGAAGTAAAATGATTTGCTAACATGTTTTCATAAAGTCTGAGATTGATACTAGAAGTTAATTTCTAAGCGTTACTTCTCTTCAGTCATTTATTTCTCAGAAATAAATTACATTATGGACAAAAATGATGGCCAATGTTCAATCTGAGCGTGAACTGATTTTTTAACTCTATTTTGAATTTGAAGCGCTATGTTTTTATAGCCCAGCTATTACTGCTTCAAATCAACCTTATGAGCTTATTGAACATAGATAATTATACAGTAATTATTAAACATTTGAATATTTTAGTCCTAATGAATAATAATTTTAATGAAAGTACTAAATTAATAATGTGTTAACAAAATATATCATCACATAATTGAAGTTTTGCTATAAAAAAGATTAAAATGTTAATTATTCCCATAAAAATTATTGTCTCATAAGCTGTAAGCTCATTTTTGCCTAAAAATGAATAAACAAAATTTCAAGTTATAGATTTTTCGCTGGAGCTTTTCCAAACTTAAGCTGAATTTCAATCAGTTGTTTGAGCATATTATCACATCAATGGCCAAACATGGTAAGTATATTATAAACTTATATTGTAAATGTAAATGTTTAAAATGTTTACTAATGAGACACTTTGAGCTATATTTCCAAACAATAGAAAGTTTTTCCATACCTTATAATCTGCTACATACAAAAAGCTAAAATTTAATAGTTTAATTTTAAAACCGTACATTATTAGGCGTTAATTAGTTAATAAAACGACATATTTAATTAATTTAGTTTATGCTATAAACATAGACAATTAATATCTTTAATTAATTGCTGTACTGAAATGGTAGCTAACATCTAAATGATACTTATACTTACGTTAGTTTTATAGAGCGATATTATTGCTGCCCAAGTTTATAGCAATGCTCAAATCAATACACGCAAAAAAATATATATTTCCACACAATATCTTCTGCAGATATATTAGAGAAAACAAAATGACCACAAATAAAACTTAAGCTTATTTGGACTCCAAGAATTATTTATTGCATCAGGAAAAGAATACTTATTGATAAAATATAGTCATCGCTACAACTCGCACAATATCTCAATGCTTTCCAATATGCGAGTATACCATGTGTACGTCTATATTGCTTAATTAATTAGCTCGTCATTTATTCGCGCTAATTATCAAAACTTAACAAAATTTTACAAATTTTTAAACTTTAAATTTGTTTTATAAATTAATGACGATTCTATTAGTTTTTCGCGTTGAATAAATAGATAATTAAACTTTGTGGATATATTTAACTTTTAATTAATTACGATTCAATACTGATAGCTGGTAAAGTAAAAACGGTAATGAGACAGCGAAACTGTACGGCAGTAAATAACTAGCAAAAGATTGGGCATCAAATAATTCTAAAACTAAACTTTAACAAAACTACTTTAAGCATTTCATCTGAAAAGTAAATTAATCTTATGTGAAGAGACAAGTGCTAATGTCATTCGCTATATTCTTGGTATTACAGCTTACGCTTTTGCCAGAGATTAAAAATAAATCGATATTGTAAAGTACTGTATGCTGTCTTCAAAATTTATCAAATGCTCCAAATATCTCAACTTATGTGCTATATTTAGTTTTAGAAAAATTATATAATATTTAATGGAATTTAAAATTTGATTTAACCAGAAATTAATTATTATAAAAAGGAACTTTTTTGCTAAGAAATTATTGTATCGATTGTCCAATTTTGTTATATTTATTGAAGTGTTCTAAATTATAGTTTATTTGAAGGTAAAGTTCTACCCACATGGTAAAATCCAATAACCGGATTTTTATTTCGTCTTTGAGTTTCAATTAAGGCAATATGACTTTTTTCAAACATTGTCAGCTTATATTAGCACTTTGAATGATTTTATAAAAATAATATTAAAGAATTAATAAAAATCAGGCGGTCTTGGAAACTTAAACGCAAATAACTCAAATATTGGATTGGAATCATAGAAGTTAAGGCGTTTTATAGCACGTCATTAAATTCCAGATACTAATTATAATTCGTGAAATATTTTCACACTATCTTAAACTTTAAAGATATTATATTAATAAGAAATAAATTATTAAAAAGAATGCATTTATCATTTTTATTGATAGTAATTTGAAATAATTTTCTTGCAATGATTAATTTATTCTTAATAAATTTCTCAAGTCTTAAAAAATATCGAATTTAAAAACGTGTAAGTTTTAGTGAGAATGAGTGAGTGAGAGAGAGAGAGAGAGAGAGAATGTTAAAACTATAATAAGAATGATTAGATGATCGACTAACTCGTAAGCCTCTAAGAAAGGTGAGCACAATCTTAGTATCAATAACTACTCTCTTCCTCTCTCTCTCTTCTCTCTCTCTTCTCTCTCTCTCTTTCCCTCTCTCCCCCCATATCTCTTTCTCATCGAATTCCATTGCAATATCATTAACTTCTCTTTGCATTCCCCATTCCCTGCATTTGGCAAAATTAATTGGAAGTCACTGAAGAAATTGTGAAAAAATTCACTTGCAGAGCACAGTGAAGAAAAGTGACATCAATTTTGCTCTTTAATTAATGACAAGCGAAGCGAACTTATTTGACTGCATCACTAAAGCTAATTTGAACGACTAATAAATTAAATATTTCATTTAACATTAATTTAATTAAAAAAAATGAAAATTAGTTTCAAAATTTTTGGTAACAAATATTATGAAATAAGTAACGTATGAGCGCTCTTATTGACCAACAAAAATTGCGGACTTGTTTTGAGTTTATGAGAAACAATCAAATATGTCCACCTTTACAATGTAAACATCTAAATCAATAATTTTTTGTATTTATAAAATTTTATATGAGAATGCATTCATTATATACATTCGTTAGTTTGAAAATGAATGGTATTTTTTGTGTGCCATTCCCAGATATACATATATGGTCATTATTTTTAGCAGGTCGTACTTAAAGGTAATGGGGACACAATTCAAAATTTTAATAATTGACCCGTAGTTTATAATTTTAAATATTAAAGTTATGATATTGCGTTATCTTTAGAAAATAAATAGAAGATAATTAATGAAAAAGCTGTCATAATAAATGAATTTCAATTGAATGAAATTTAAAATAAATGTGATGTCAATGATTAATGGTTCTGATTTTAATATAAAATATTAGCTTTTTTAAAGTATTTTTACCAAATAATAATTAGGATACTACAGTATTGGCAAAACCTTGTACATTATAAATATTTTTTCCGTTACTATAAACAAAAAAGTTAATTAAAAAAATGAAAATGCTCTGAAAAATATTTAAAATTGGCAGTGAGTGTACACTGTACGTACGTTACGCTTAAACTATTTAGTGTTAGTGTTGATGTCATTTATCATTTATCGTTGTCATGCATCACTTCATAAATAAAGTTTTGCAATTGCTATGACACATGCAATATTGAAACGAATAACAAATCAGCATTTGATGCAATGCACGTATATTAGAGTTGAGAGAATGAATGGCGACAGAGATGGATCCACATATACATCCATAGCGCCTCTTCATCATCATCTTCTTCTCGCAACCATTCAGTCTCTATGCTCATCAATGTTTCGCTCTCCGCAACGGATGCTTAAGTTATTTTGTTGAATATTTCATGAAGTTTTTTGAGATATTCTCTCTGAAATGAATGGCGAGAACCAATGATTCGTTGTTTTTCTGCTTTTATACTTGACTTTTTGATTCCACTCGCAAACCTCTTGAAAATTTAAAGTTTACAAAAAACACTGGAATAGAGAATAAGTCCAATTCTTTGATGCGATGCAGTATAGCAAACAAGATGAAAATGCATTACATGTTTAGTTGTCAATATAGCTTATACAGTACTGTGTGAGCTCTAAGAGTTTGCAAGTTTGTGCCGCAGCTTTACCTTTAAATTTGTAATGCATAACAAATCGTCTGTATATATAAAATCGGTGTACTGCACCGAAATTTCTATATAAAACATCTCTAAACTAAATAAGCCAAAAACATAATAGCATTTCATATAAAATAGGGTCAGACCAAAAATGCTTTCATTTATAATTTAGGTCTTGCTTTTTGTGTAGCTTTAAACTCATTTTTTACCAAAAAAATATATATTTAAATTCTCCATACAAATTTTACTCTTTATTATATATAACTTTGAGCATTAATATTCAGCAGTTGTTAAGTTTCGCTTCAGAGCGGGAGTGCGAGAGAAAAAAAATATATATAAAATAAAATTAGAGTTGCAGTCAATCTTGTTTGTTTGTTAAGATGTTAGAAAAACATTTGCATGATATGAGTTAACTAAAGTTGACTTTCCTCACTCTAACCAATTTGCATAATGCGTTAGTTTGAAGAGAGAAACGGCACACACACATACACACACATACACACACACACACACACACAAAATTACATTAAAAGAAATGGTTACAATTTGAGAGCCGTATCTGCATAATAAAATCGTTCATTTTGTTCGCATAGCTGACTACCGCCGCTGAGCTCTTTTCTCTATCTCTTCATCCTCTCATCTCATTGTAACTTTGAAGTGATGAGAGTGTATTTACAAAGATGTTCACGTGGGAATCGAGAATGGATTAACTCACGCGAAATACGTTATGTCTAGCATTATATTACTTCACTCTATTAATGTGATGCTACCAATGTTCCGTAAATTCTTTATAATTGCGAACATAAACCATTTGAGATTTTACATTTCGGGCAAAACTTTTCCGAATACTCATTAATTTTAAACAAAATTATAAAATATATAATTATGATTCGTTTTGGAAAATTTGCGAACAAATATTAAGCAAAATTATAACAGAAATGGTGTGTTGAGAGACACGCTGAGCCGGATATACAATTGTAAGCTCTCTTTCTTACATTCTATCCTCTCTTTGTATTATTTCCTAGACGTTATTTGCCAGTATCGCATCGGAAATTAGAGATATGCCTCTACAAAAGATGCACTTGCACTCAGTTCTATATGGACCGCATTTATATTGCATTCACAGACTATATATTCTCATCAACATTTATTTTTACTTTTTTTCTCTCATTTCATGCTCTTATTGCACTCTATTACATGTGCAGAGAAGCGTAGCTTACAAAAAAATCATAAAAACGTATGAAATGACAATTCATAAAAACGCAAAGGCAAATCTCTCTCTCTCTCTCTCTCTCTCTCTCTCTCTCTCTCTCTCTCTCTCTCCTCTCCTCTCCTCTCCTCTCTTCTCCTCTCTTCTCCTCTCTCTCCCCTCTTCAACTCTCCCACTCTCATCATTGAATGAGCAAATGTTTTTTGTCATGAAAACGCCGCATTTTTCTTATTTTTAATGCCTTATATTCAGCAATGGTTAAGATTTTTCATTGAAATATATCAAAATACTGTAAAATTGATCGATAAAACTGAAAGCAAGAGAACACAGATTATATGATTTAGCTTTGATGTTACAATTTAACTGTGAGTTCATGCTAATATACTTCCACTATGTTTATTACAGCCCATAAAAAGTTAATCTAAACTATCATTAATGAAGTAATTTTTTATAATAATACTTTGTTTTTTCTTTCAAACCCATTATTTGAAAACTTATAATAGATTAAAAATGAATACAATGTATTTTATATTAAATTATTACTGACGTGGGAATCTCTTCGAGTGTCTTAAGCCGATTTCGATGAAACCACTTTTGTTTGATAGAGAACATTGAAAAAAGATTTCGGCAGAGGGTGTAAAGGAGGGCTTTGGGGGGCCTTTAAAGTTTTGATGTCAAAAAGGGGGTGTTTTTTAGACTGAAACTTTGAAAATTAATAACTATCGATAAGGAGGGGTTAAAGAGGTGGGGTAACTTTTAAAAATTGTTATTTAATTTAGAAAAAAGGAATTTCGGAAAATTGAGGGTGTGGGTAGCCAGGAAAGGCGAAAATTAGAAAGGGAGACAAAAACGTAAAAAATTAATAACAATTGAACAGGTGGGGTAGATGGGTGGCAATTTTATTAAAATTGTCCTCAAAACTTTAATGGCCCTCCAAAACCCTCCTTTACACCTCTACCGAATTTTTTTTCTAATATATATTATTCAATGTTCTCTATCAAACAAAAGTGGTTTCATCGAATTCGGCTTAAGACACTCGAAGAGATTCCCTCTTTAGCTAAACACTTACGATAATATTCTACTTTTGGTTATTTCGTGAGTTTGACAAAAAATCAATCGATATTTAATTAATGCGCCAGTTTATACCGAACTGTATAATTTATTATTATGGAATTATATATTATTTACGAATAAATTATCATCTATTTAACTCACTTTTTCAATTCGAAATTTCTTAAATTTAAAAACTTGCCGATTTGTACAAAAAAATTATTTTTTACAGTTGTAAAAACAAATCTTTAAAATTTTCATATTTTTATTGCTATGAAGTCCATCACTTCTACCCTGAATGGAATTCTACTTTCCGAATTAAATAAAAAATGATTATTCATGCCCAATTATACGGGTGTACACTGTACAGTGTACTGTATTGGGAGAGTTGCGATTATATCTCTAACCAGTCGGATTCTAGTTTGTAGCCATAGTTACCCAAGGAGTAGTGCTTGCCCAGTGTTGACCCCACTCTAGATTCTAGAAAAGGCGACCACCCCCTACCTAAAAAATCGAGATTGTATTGAAAATGTGATTCTTTTGTTTGAAAAAACCTGGACCAAAAACAAAAAAAAATTATCGTTAAAATCTGACGAGTTTTACCACCCCCTTAAACATTGAGATTTTTAGGATCTGACGCCCTTCTAGGACTTCAGACCTTGGGTAATTATGGTATTAAAACATGAATTACATAAACTCTGACTTTTATTATAATGGTCGGTGCAATTCAACGCATTCGAATCAACAGTTATGATGAAAATATAATTTTGTTTCCAACAATTTCTAATTTCTAAATGTTAAGAAATAATATCACTACATTCGCTATATAGTGAAATAAAAATAAAGAAAATGGATTTTATTGATTATTTTAGAGACACGTCGGTATATAAAATTATTAAAAACTTTTCACAAAACATCTTGCGATGATTTCATCGAATAACTCGGCAATATCTGTGAGATAAGCGATAAGGAAAAGAAAGAATGCAAAAAAAGAGTAAAACGTTTGCAGTATTAACTTATAACGACATGTGGTAATGACATCTCCGCTTGAATCTTAAATAAATGGCAAAATGCACAACAGTATTGATGCGTTAAATAAAGTAAAATTGATGCCTATTATGAAACTATAATAGCTTTTCATTTATAAACTCATTTATGGACTTGTTATGGGTATAAACAATGGCCATTTAAGTTCATAAAATGCGATATACGCGTACACGTATTTCGTCTACATTTTATATTATCGATCATTGAAAAACTCGAATAAATTAAATTGAAAATTATTACTGTAAATTTGAGTCTTTTAATAAAATTAAAATATTTCTATAGTTTGTTGTGAGGCTAGTAGTCATAAAGAATAGGTTAAAAATCTATTCGCTTAGCATTTTTAAGTTATCAATTTTAAAAGCAGTCAAACATCGATTACAGAAAACGTGATTAACAAACGTTTTAATCAACCAATAATTAGGGCACTGAAAATCGTTAATTAACGATTGAACAAAACTGTTTTAATTTTCTATTAAAAACGCGTTATTAATGCATTTAAAACCAGAATTAAAAAAATTAAAGTAAACGAATCAAACGAATTCAACGATTTTTAAAATATCAAACTATTTTTGAAATATTCAAAGATTTTTAAACTTTAGAAGATTTTTCAATTTTTTTATTTCAACTTTTAATAATTGGTAATGAATATGCTAATAAATTGGAAAATTTATTTAGTCGTTAATAAAAATACTAATTTAATTTAATTTACTTCAAACTATGTTAATTTGGAAGAAAAAATTAAGCACTGTTGATGTTTAGAGATCTTTTTTGAATTATAAAGCATTTTTTAGAAACAAATGAAAGCGATTTAACGAATACAACATAAAGTCTTAGATAACAGTGTATTAGAATTCATTTTTCGATCTAAAAATTAAATTTTTTCAAAACGATTTTTTAAACGATTTTGCACCATTTTTTCTAACGATTTTCACTGCCCTATTAATAATGTTAAAATTATAACCAATCAAATAAAAGTAAATGCCCCAAACCTAAAAACAGTATGATTAAGTAGTTAAGCAGAATTTTTGATTAGAAAATAAGTCGATTTCGGCTTAAAAATTATTTAATTTACTAAAATTTTATACCAACAATGTTTACTTCAAAATTGTATTATCTATTATTTTATTCCATTTTTGATTTTAATCCTTTATTAGTAATGTTACATACACCAAAATGGAATGCATAATTTCAACTGAAACTTTATAAGTGTATCTTATTTACAATTTTTGCTCAAATACTGTCCGTTACTTTCTAAATTTTTAGTACAGGGTATAATAATTCATATTCAAAGTTATTTAAATTCTTTTATTATATATTTTAAATGAGTTTAAAAAATGATATATGAAGTTTTTTGAGCACAAAATAAATGTGATTCGTTAATACGTAAAAACATCTATGAATTTCGGTAAAACTCATTTCAAAAATTTTTTAGATCTAAAATAAATAAATAAATCCTGCGTTTTGATTAAAATTATGCATTAAAAGCGTACATTTAGCTAAAAAGTTTATATTCAGTTTAACATTTAAAACTTAATGGGTTAAAATCGAAAAATGCTTGGTTTTCCCTTATGATTAAACTGTATTCGTATTTAACGTTATTTGTGCCAAAAGAAACATTAATTAAAAACACGATTTTAAATTAAATATCGCAACAAAATGAACCTTTAACTAATTTTTCTAATCAGATTAAGTGCAATATACGTTAAGCTGTTTACAGAACTTTTCAACGCTAATAATATATTTATATTATCGTTAAACTAAATTCGATTTATATTTTGCCAGAAAAAAGTTGAAAAAAAGTTTTGTATTCCATTGAGAACTAATTTTTCGCTTAAGTGTTTTTAGATTATTAGTGTTTGTTGTTTAGCAAAGTAAAACGCTTTATATAAAAGTCATTAACTGTCTATTTATAGAAGTGTATGATAATGTATTGCGTCATTATATGATAGTTAAAAAACAATTTCAAGTTATTGATTGATGCGTTCATTATATACAACTATTCATTATCTATTTTTAAGGCTTAACTTTAATTATGAATTTCATGCATAAAACTAATTACATTAATAATCTTTTTTTACATGAAAACAAAAATTTTTATTAGAATCAATGCAAGTTTTAATAGCAAATACATGGCAAACGTGGGCGCTGTTTTAAGTTTTAGTTTCTTTAATCTCTAATCTTGTTTAAAAATTAGTTTTACTTGATTATGGGAGAAAAAATAACCAAAACTCAAATTTTCTAACACAAATCAATTAAAAAGAAGTGATAAAAATTTACGGAGATTTATAGAAATCATAACTACTCGGATGCGCACATTAGGAAAATCTTGGCAGATCCGAATTCCCAAAAAAATTAAGTTTCAAAAGTTGTTTTTCGAGATTTCGGGTTTCTAACCACCTGCAAATAAAACGTTTCAAAAATTAAGGTTAACGAAATATGGTTGCCTAACGTTACAATTTCTAAGTTTTTTTCCGAATGAAAATTTTGAAATTTGGTTAATTATTTGCAGTAAGAATTATATATTTATTTCAACCAAAAATGTTATTTTTCTCTAACAAAATAACGGCTAAAATTCTTAAGTTTAAAAAAAACATGGATTAGTAAACTTTTAATTGACGCTTTTCTAGCAGCTAGGTTAAGACTTGCGCCAATTTTGCCAGTTTCCGGCATTAAAAAAGACTAAAAGGAGTTACAACACTTATATATTACAAAATGTTTATTTGGTTACCAACTATATGTATGTTTTGTGACACCATTAAGTCTTTTTAAATGCAGGAAACTGGCATAAGCCTTAGCATATCTGTTTTCTAGTTGACAAATGCTTTTAGATGTATTTATGTTTGTTGAACAATTGGTAATATACTTAGAGTTTATAAAAGATTTTTAGTAATATTTAATTCAGGCTTAGAAGAAATATAAAAATTTTAACTATTAACAAATTTAGATATTATTTATTTAGCAAAGGATATCCTATAATTTTCGGAGTATTTATGTACTAAAATTAATTTTGGGACTTTGTAGCTCGAGAAGTCAAACTTAATGATTTGACAATGCACGTTCCTGTTTCAGTTTGGCTACTCGTCTATTTACAATGGGCATTTAGAGTAGAGTTGTCACTGATTTTTTGAATGAAAAATCTATCTTTTAACTAAATATATTTTTTACTGTATTTAATTATAACTCCGACTCGGTATTGGAGATAGGAACTTTATTGAAAAATATGGTAAAAATCTTGTTAAGTAATAATTGAAATTCGGTTGGGGTTGCGAATGGTGGGAGTTGAAAGTTTTAAGTTGAAGGTTTTATTTTTTTGTCAATTTCAATCTATTTTAACTTTAGTCATATCCTCAAAAATTAAATGACTGTATTAGCGGGAAATCATTCCCTTACTTACAAGTGTGGGAAGGAAAAGATCCACCAGAAAACAATATAACTAGATAAGTTTAAATTCTTTAGATTTAATAAAAAATTTATGTAATAAAAAAAGGAGCAAAATACTCCACTGTATCACCCTGGAACAATTTGGTTTACTGTAAAATGGAATTAATTGTCGTATAAAATAAAAGTTTCTTAAGGTATTCCCCTCTTCACTTGCGATGAATGGGAGATTACTTTTGACCGCTAGAAATTGCGCAATATATGAATGTGTCGGTATTGTTTATTCCATAACTATGGGCACATTAATGTAAATATATTAATAAATACTCTACAGCACCAGTTTGTAGTTTTAATTTTTATTTCACATTTACAATAATACTTAAAATTAATATCTTCAAAAAAAATTTTAAATAAAAAAAATAAAATTATTGAAATCCGCATTTGCCACTTATTTTAATTTGCATTAATATTAGAACACGTTAATGACTATTCAAAACTTTTATAAGAATAAATGTTAAATACAGTATAATAATATAAATTTACTTGAAATGGTTTTGAATTTTGCGTATCCCCGTATCCCAGCTTTTTTATCAACACATTCTACAGTAAATAAAATTACTGATGTCATTAAATTTTAAAAACGTGACTTATCAATACGAGTTTGCTATAGCATTATTAGATAACTTTTTTTTGAAAATGTTCAGTTTGTAAACAATTTTTTTAAAAGCTATAGAAAATGTAGTGCTTCTTGTATATGTACACATGGGCTTACAAATTACGGAATTTACTGATATTCTTTATATAAGTATAGCTCAAGTACTATGTATATTCTAGTGTACACCCAATACTATTCTAATGATAAAGAGCTGTGGATTCAAACTAAACTAACGAAGTAAAAAGTACTCGAAATCTAATTAAATGATACATTTTTAGAAACACTCATGCATTAAGAATCTGTCAAACAAATTGCCTTAATTCTGATGTAAAAAATCATTAATTAAAAGTTAAAAAGAGTATTTAATGTAATTACAATCTCACAAAATACTTCTTTCCCGAATACCTTAATAATTATGAAAACCAAATTTGAAAATTTTGCGCAATTCATTGGAAATTTTTTGAACATTAAAAGCTATTCAATCAAAAATTTAAGGGATTGTAAAAGCGCTTTTAGTTTAAATAATTTATGGCATCCAAAATTATTTCCTCAATTCAAATATGGGATTAAAAGCATGGTTTAAGTGATGGTACTTTATTAAAATGAGTTTCGAAAATAAGTTAATGAAATAAACATAAAGTCTAGAAAGTGACACTATTTTTGCTTATTTTATTGCTTTTGGGATTTATTCATTCAATTCAAGCCAACTATTTTATTCACAAAAGGATGTTAGGAGAAGATGATTATTAGAAGGGAGAAATAGAGTCATATTTTTGTTGAAATAAGAATTTTCATCAAAACATCCCTTACTCATCAATGTGTACACATAAAACCAAACATTTCTGCAGACATTAATTGTTATATTGATTCGATTTATATTTCAGATCAGAAACTTATTGAGAATATAAAATATTTTGCAAGCACTATAGCAAAAACTATTTTTATAAACAAAATTTTAAATTTTTCAAAGTATCTTGCAAAAGCTGGCTCTTATAATTCTGAATAATAACAAATTCCTTAAACAGTTCAAAATTGAAAAATGAGTTCATAATTTTCTCGAAAGCTTTAGAACCTGAGGGCACAAAAAATATAAAGTTTATGAAATATTTGAAATAATATTAAAAATAATAAAAATACAATAAAGTTAAATTTAAAAATTTAATTTAAAACCCTGAAAGTTAACCTAAACCTAGCTGTTTGACATTAACTGTACTCAAACTAAAGGCCAAACTTGACTCAACAGCTGAAATGGGAATAAATATTCTTCTAATCTGAATTCCGTATCGGAGTTAATACATTGGGGAGAGAGTGCAGACTAGTCGTTAGGTCAGTAAATTGTAGTGTAACTTATTTAAATAAAATACATCATAGTTCGGTCTAATTCTGTATTCACGACACCCTTACAAATGTAAAGTAAATGTGTGCTATTGTCAGAGATATTCGGTAAAAATAAATACAAGAAAATGAGTGCAAACTTAAATTTCCGTCGGTTACAATAATAATTTATTTAGTTTAACGAGAGTATTTCAGGGATAATATGATTCCGTAATTGACGTTCCAGCAAGAATGATATGTTAAATGAGATGTTAATTATTTTTAATATAATTTTTAACGTCCAATAACTTTTAAATTTAATTATTCACTTTACTTGATTAAATAAAGAATTTATTAGACAGTATTATAATTAGGCAGTAAAGAATTTAAATTTTACATTAAATTTCAACTAATGTAAAATTTTATAAATTATCACCACATTCTTATCCAAAATTCCGTAATATTTGTCTGCTAAACTATAGTCCTAACTTTAGTTTGAAAGAGCATGCGATAAATTATATTTCGCGAGTGCATATCTACCAAAAAACAGTTACTGTAGATCTAGAGTACTCTTCATTTTTTCCATCTGTATTACTATATTATAAAAGAGAGCCACAGTTTTAATAATATGAAATAGTGCCTCAAATATGTGGCTTTTATATAATGTCGAGTAGAGCCAACTTTCAGTATAACTGATACAGAACATAGAGTTGTTTGCTTTCTTCAAGGGTTTGGCAACAGCTGTGTTCAATTTACTTCGTTTTCTGGCAAAGCTTCTCTTTTCTTCGCCAAACGAAAGAAAACAAAATAGGGAACGATATTATCAATAATATATGTTTTTGCCTCTCAAAGACAATGCATATGCAGTAAGGCTTTGAACATGATATGCCAAAACAAATTAAGAAGAGATATCCCAATGGAGTGATATTATAAGGATTATTTTTCCTCTATTTTTTATCATCGCATCCAACAAAATTTGGTTTTTGTGTCTACAATAGATTATATATAATTTATTCGAACGAATGGCGCACAAACTTTTATTCCATGCAACAACACATTTACTTTAATTGTTTTCCTAGTAATTTAGATTAGACTCTAATTGCGTGTAATTTTCATTTGTTAAGCAAAAATTTCAATTTTGAAAATTGTTTTCGCAAACTAGACAAAATAAATTTCAAGAAAAATTGTATTATAGATATGATGACACAAATGAAACTAATATATAAATATTTAACTTTGGGCACAATATGCGGAGTGAGAGTGAGAGCAAAGGAAGAGATATTTAATGCTTTTTATATGAGATATGGTGACAGTAAAACAGTGCTTCTATACATTACATTTAGATGAGTATGAGAGCGATAATGCATTAGTTTTTTTTGTTGTTTTGTGTTTCATTTGATATTCTACCACAAGAAAACTTTTGGATCATTTGAAGCCAATAATGCATTTGGCATTATTAATAATGAGCGATAAGTGAATGGCAAAGTGACACTAACTTTTCCGGAATGTGATCCTCTTTCCAGAAGCAAAAAGAGGAAAAAGTGAATGTCACACATCAGAATATAAGTAAGACAGACAGTATTGCATGTGTGGCCATATTTCGCTACAGTGTCTACACGACACGCTATACACATGTATGGTAGAGACACGGACACATAGCTATCAAACTGATAAACACTCGATCATTCATCTGTGTTGTTCTCACAATAATCGATGGCATTATTTGCAAAGATATCACTTAGCGTTCCTAGTATTGACCACTTTATGTATCATTGATGCTTATATCTGATATCCCTATCAAAATAAAGTACAAAACCCCATATACAGTACAGTACACCTAAATTCGCATTTACCACACTTGTAAACTAATACCTTATTGGCTAAGTATTTGCTAAGATATCTGCAGACTGTTTCGTTACACTTGTTTTTTAATCCTCGCGAGAATATCATATGACAGTTGATATTTTTCTCTTTTTTGCCACATAAATCAATATTTTATGGTAAGCTTAAGTAATTCTTGGAACTAATACTTTTTCGGGTAAAATTAATAATTTGGTATAATATGGGCAGAGAAAAGCGCAGTTAAGTTACGGTAATAGTGCAGATGGCAAATATTACGTGTGACTCTTGAGTAAAACTAACTCATCTAAAGTATTAGTGGCTGTTACCGATCCATATGGGCATCATTATTCACTATAACGTCTCAGGCAATATGAATTTATGATCACGAGCTACACTTTTCTCTCCAATCTTACTATTATTACCATCTATATTAGCAATAAAAGTTTATTACTTTTATGGTTCCTTATAAATAACAATATTGATGAAAATAAACGTTCACTGACCAAACATAGTATTATTTCAACCGATAGTAATTATATTTTGTTTATTATTTTCTAATTATCGTTAAATATTTATCTGTTCAGTTCATATCCATCGAGTAAATTTGATTTTGAAAAATTCTTCTAATAAATATTATTTTTAAGCAAACGAGTGTGGAAATTAATTTAATTTCTAGTCATATAACAAATTTTCAGGGCTTAGTTAAGATCTGAATTTCGTGTTATGCAAATACTGTATGTACTTAAGTTCTGGATTAATAATTTTATCTGTTTTCGGAAAGAAGTGATCAAAGACGTCAACATTGAATTGAATAAAATTAAGAAAAAAAAATTAAATGTGGTTTATTGCTGTGGCTTGATCTGATGATAATCCATTTTTGAAATTACCGAATTTGTACCATTGAAGGTTTATTTGAATTAAAAAAATTGTTAAACTGTTTTTATAATATGAGGGTCCAGGACTATGTATAAGTTTGGAGGAAAAACGTATACACATTTTAACGAGCATGAATGTGTCGTTTATTTAATTTATCAAATAGATATAAAACACATCTTTTAAATATTTTGTTAGATAGTTCTATATAATTCTCTTTATAATTTCCAACATTAGATATAAAATGAATAGCGAATTCATAATTTGAAAAAATTAAAATGTATAGATTCAACATTTGCCTGAACAGAATTAATGAGTCGCTTTCATACATAACTCCGCACTAATAAATTTCATTTTATTTAACTGTTTATAAAATTTAAATAATTTCAAATGGCTTATCATAGATCAGCGAAAACTTGCGAATCAAAAAAATATTAATTAAATTTGGTGCGATGAGATAAATGAAACTTAAGTAATAGAAAATTGAATTTGCCTTTTTTGACATAAGTGTAACACATGCCATAATCCATTAAATTCTGTTATAAGCTGAAAATCTCGAAGGAATTAATAAAGTGATGCGAATAGAGTAAGGGATACGCAGTACTGTATGTCCAACTATGGATTATGACAAAACTAATGTATAGTTTTTAACTGTTATACCGTATAAATATATAAACTATATAACTCGGTCTCTATTATTAATGGCGAACGGCGTTCAATATAATAATATAAAACAAGAATCATGTCATTACTATTTAACATTAAGTAAAATCGATTGAAATGCTGTCATATTAAGCTAACATTGATTGCGGTTTTGCTTTTGTAAATCAATATCGCAATGATAGATAGCTATTATGGCTTTCGGTAACCTTAACGCAAAGCCAAAGGGAATTCAAGTACAAAAATATTATGTTCTCAAATAGACTGAAAAATATGATTTCCTCTAACTTTCATTGAATACAATCTTTTAGACATTTAGACAAAGTTCGTAACATAATATGCCATAAAAGTTATAACATATTTTTTTATTGGCTAACACAACACACCATTTTATTTGAATTACTGTAATTCACTCGTCACAGAGTTTTAGATCATACAAAAGCCATTAAACATATTCTTTATATCTTTATCAGAAATATTGTTTTTTATACCGAACTGTTAAAGATTAAGGAGATCTACCACTAAAACATTACTTTGTTATTATCAAAAACGCACCAATTTTTCCAACAAAATTCAGAAAAGATTGCACGAAATCGGAAAAAGTGAAAGTATATAAAATCTTATTTGTTCAAAGAAATATATCTCCATAATTAGATTAGTTAATATTTAATCGAATGCTGTTATGCGCGTACTAAATGCTGTTATTGAAATTTTTTGATTAAATTATTAATTTTAGTCACATATTAATTAACAAAAAAACGTATTAATTAAAATTAGTTGATTATAAAGTGTAAAATATAATTTCATAAAACATATGTCATTTCAGATAAAAGTTTTTAAGGTGTTTGTTTATTTTTAAAAATAAAAATAGTTTATGGATTTTTAAAATGAATTTAACAAATACGAAAATCAAACATTTTTAAAAGTTATGCAATTTTTAATAATTAAAGTTGTCAGGAAAAACTTCACAGATCGCAGATTAAAATAAATGATTGCACGAACTAACGAAACGACTAAAATAAAACGTTATATAATGTTTTTGGATTAAGTAATGACATTTTTGTATGAAGAATACAGTATCAAAACTTTCTCTACATATTTTAAAAATCTCTTATTTAATCCCAGTTTCATATAAATTATTCAATAATTCAAATAATTTTAGCATTTAGTTCGTTAAAAATTGAAATCCTCTCACGAGTCAGCGTAACGCTTCGCTTCGATTTTTTGTCAACACTGATGGCACTAACGTAAGAGTTAACTGATCCGGTTATAAAATAAATCAGCGATTTTCAGTTGACAAGCCTGTTAACGCCCTCATACAAAATGATTTTGCGTTACTCTATAATATGTTGGTAACTGTTAAACCATGAGTGAAAGTCAAGAAACTTGTGACAGTTATCATTAAAAGATGCTTCACATAATGAACAATCACTTCTCTCTCTATGCATTTATAAAGAAACTAAATTTGTAAATCATATATAATGCTAAGTACAGTATTGCCCAGTTTTTAAAAAAGGAAAATATAATAAAAGGTTTAACTAAAAGCAACAAACAAGAAAAAACTAAAATTAATTGTCTCGTTTAAACACAACTTTGCTTGCGTTAATGGCTGTTAAATTAAACACGTGCACACAATAATAAAATTTTATTACACAATGAATTTTATGATTGTCCTAAAATGCATTTTAATACTTGGCTAATGATTGCCGTAATCATTGCACTATTATCGTATAAAATAGTTAGCATCGCTTTTGATTATATTCAAACTGAATTTAATTACTTTTTTGAAAAAGAAATTAGAATATTCATTAAAAGCCAGTCTATATATAGTAAAAGCGGTATCGAGTAAATAATCGGTGAATCGAATCTATTGGTGAAACAGCGAGGAATGGAGGAAGGAATGAGCATTAGGAGTGAATATGTGTTTGAAAAATGAAAGGTAGTATTTGATGTGAGTAATGTGTCCAAAACGAAACAGTTGCGATATTGTTGGCAAAAAAGTGCTCCAGAAATGATTTATGACTCGCAAATGACATAATGCGGTTCATAGTTGCCATGCAATGAGTCTTTTCTAGTACTAAGTCTATGCCATATTATTGCGCTGTTTCATTATTCTTCCACTTTTATATATAACTTATATACACACAAGTATTACTGTTTTTGTATAGGATCTATAAATGAATGAAACGAAAACTAGCATCTAATGAATGTGAATCATGCAAGTGTGATGACTCAATAGTGATACCAATCGTCATCACTAGTGTTGTCTTGGTTTTTGATTATAAGCAAACAGTAGTGATGATTGTGAACCATCTCTATTCGTACGGAAATATCGGACTCGTAAATGCAGTAAATGCAGTAAAAGCAACAAAATTAACTTTCAGATGATCGCAAGTGGCAATTAAGACAAGAAAAAAGTTTTTTTTTTGACTTAAACTTTTGCCTTTTGATTATTGGGCGAAATGAAAAGGAAGGAAATGGAGTAAACCTAATATAATATGTAACGTTGTACCATGAATACCGATGTAATGCGATCTTTTGGGCCGAAAATTGTTTGGTGGATGGCAATGGCTTTGATGGAAACGTGTGCCAAAAAACTGAAACTCAATTATGCGACGCTCTCTTAATTAAGAGAAATGAAACCAAATACTGTAATTAAGCAATGCTAATGAACCACTGCAACCAAAATCCAGAGAGATTTTTCCAATTATAATGTCAGTCATACATCTTTTTTCCTTCTTATGGATAAATCTCACGCAACACCAGTTTCCTAGTTATTTATGGCAAATATACATATTTATAAGAATATATGCCTTATAGCATACAGCGCTGTATTTATACTTCGAACAAGTTTCCACCATTATTAAAATCCTATAAGTTTTATAGTAATATAAATAATAAAAATCGCTCTATAAAAATAAAAGTAATAAAAACATTTTTTTTAGTTTTTATTCAAGTTTTTATTCAAAACAGATTTGTGAAACAAAATGTTTGAATATAGTATAGTTTTTAATTTAAATAATGAATATATAATATTACGCTTCACTCTAAAAAATGAGGCAATTAAAATTGATATATTCGGCAAATATGAGCCTCAATTAAATATAATTTTGAAGTATGTATGGATTACGGCATTTATTTGGCGTAAGCCGTGTCGTTGTAGTGGTTATAGAGTTAAACAATTGAACAAACGACGTAAATGTCAATTTATATATTACTGAATCATTTTGTTTTGATACCTTCTATTTACAGTAACTATAAGACTCTAAGAATAGCTTGTACTCAATTCTTGCTCAGATTTGACGAGAGAAAGAATTTCATTAGCGTTATGCGTGCGTCTATATGTAACGGTGAATGGCAGAGAATTGGTGACCAAGTGATGGCACTCGCGGGAACACTTAACAGTAGTCACACTGACATCTTTGTCCCTTATTGTGACATTCATTTTCATGTTAAATCAAATGTATAGAAGAGGGATAGCGGAGAATAACACACGAGAAAACTGGTTCCCCTAATTTGTGATTCGTAACGCGTGCCATCGAAATAAAAGCATCGCAAAGACCAATATTGATATAAGCATCGCAAATATTATTGCTATTGCCATCAAAAATGTGCACAGAATCACACAATAGTTAGTCATTAAGTCAATGTTATTTCGGTTCAATTTATTATAAAGCCTATCCCCACAAAGTTTTAGGTTACTTTAGTCGTCAACCTTTCACTGCACACAACCCCCACATCTCTATATCTCTATTTTTAGTTTTTTATCTTTTTAGACATCCAGTAATATTATATCCAACTGCTATTAGACTATTAGGATATTTAAATTTCTATTCTATAGTCATATACATATTTCTATATACATTTTCATCAAATACTCCAGTGATTAATGACGCGACAGAACATCACTTCGTGTAAGTGATGTTTTCTTTTCTTTATCTTCGCATTTATTCTCATAATTATTAATTGCAAGTGTAAACCTTCATTTATCTCTCCAATTCTTTATAGTCAAACATAATTCATAATATAAATATAAATGACACGGAATTATTTAAAATAGGAAAAAAACTTTTCTAAAATTGGAGACAATATTTTTTGTTGAAACAAATAGGTTTATTAGTTTTATTAAGAGTTGATTTGATGGTTTGTTTAACGTTAGCTTATTATTAGTATGTATTGGAGTGAAGTGTCTCACGTAGAGATACAAATTTCTCATTTTCTTCGATGATAAAAGACAGAGGCAATTCGTAAGTCTAGAGATCAGTAGGTGGGCTCAATGCAACATATATTCTTGTTGGCCAAAACTCAGTTTCTGGATTTGTTCTATACTTCATCTTTCGCTAAGACATGCACGGCTTACCAGCTTTTTATTGCCATTTCTGGTTGCAATACTTTTGGGAAATGATTACTCATTTCTTCTTTGCTGTTTGCAATTTCATAACGAAGAAAAGGAAGCACCAAAATGCATAACTTTTCAAATTCCTATTTTTCTCTTCTTTTTTCCATCATATAAACTTTTTTGCAGTCACTGTTTTCGAGATAATGATAAAAAAATGAATAAAAGACTGGATGTATGTATGATGAAGAGGGGAGCAAATAGCGCATCGAACGGAGAGAGAAAGAGAGATGAAAATTAAGCAAAGCCTGCATTTGAATCAAAATGTGATGAGATTTCATTACAATCCCAGTGATGTGTTGATTAAAAGTATTGCCAGCTTTTCGGTATGAATAGAATAAGTTATAGAAGAAAGTTGATGTTCGCCTGCGTTATAACGATAAGCCGAAAGCATAGCCTAATATTGACTGATTATCAATTGCTATGCACATTGCCACGCACTACAACAAAGAGATAGATGATAAATGGCATCCTAACCCCTCTAGAATACAAAGTTACGGATAAAAACTTTTCTCCTTTACTCTTCAGTAAACTATTTGCCAATCTTTCATATATTCTAATTTACGATTAGGTTTAGCACTAAATTTAATTTAACTGCGGAGGGGTTAGGAAATTAAAATCGCGAAATTCATTTCCCAATTTAAATAAAATGTACAAATATTGAGAATAGAGCGGAAGAGCGGGGGAATACCCAATATAAGCAATTCAGTGCTTCGCAAATTGAAGAGTCAGTCACACAACACAACTAACGCACTAACAGTATACTAACTAATGTGTACTGACGTGGAAAGTGGAAGTGATTTTCAATAAACTTACTCTACATCTCTGGCAACAAATTTCACGCTCAAACTATTCAGTGTTGTGCACACTTTTTTCAAAATTACTACGTATTTACTTCGTAAACTTTAAATGCTTAGTATTTGCTGATACGATTGCCGCTGAAGACTAGAAATTTCTCTAAAAATCAATAGAAATGACATCACAAATGAATTTAATATCTATAAATGTAAATATTTCAGGCATTTGTTGCGAGTTTAACGCAAATATTGATTTTCGCGAACTATAGTTACTTTATTTGTTATTTATCCAATGCTTTGTAAATTCTTATATGTTTATTTAATTTCGAAAAGAATATATATTTCAATTTGAAACGAAACGCTAACCGTAAATATAATTTAACTGCTAATCAAATGAATAATTAATGTGATTCTATGATCTATAATTTATTAACGCAAAAATAATGTTTTATACGTTTTATAACTTATGTTGGAAAATGGAACCTAAACAAAATGAGTTTAACTACGAAATCAAACTCACCGTCAATCATAATTAACAAAACGAGCTCATTTTATCTCAAAATTTTTCAAAATATTTTAATAAATTTATTAAAACCCGATTCACATAGCATTTAATTCTTTATTTCATGTAATGATGGCAAAATTGGAAGTTTTTTATACACATAGTGGAATTAAAAATGAGCACTGAGGCGTAGCGGTGGAAATTTACTTTTATTTAAGTTTATAAATGTTTTTTAGTCTATTTAAAACTTAAACAAAACTTTTTGTTTACTTTTAAGCAATATTTTGTTGAATATAAATGGTATTTTATGAAAACTCAATAATTGCTTTGAATATAATGGTAGAAATGTAATTTAAAAATTAATCGAAACTATTTTATGCAAATATAGAATTATCTTCGAAGTATAAAATTAATATTTTAAAATAAACAGTATTTAAGAAATGTTTTATTTTAATCAATTTTTTTATAAGATGTTTAAACAGTATAAAAAATTATATTTGATGTTTGTATTAAACTAGTAAATCGATACAATTTTCAGGACTTGTCCGAACCAAACAGTAATGTCCGACCCTACCATTCATCATTTTAATGTTATACAAATTTTAATGAATTTTTAAATAATAATAACGGAAAAATGTCATCTAATTTAAAAATTGTAATAATATTTAAAATAGCAATCATAGTTATAAAATCAGGTTTTGTACTACAGTAAGAATATTGAAATACGATTTAGACTATGAAACGGGCCCCCGATTTTTCGGGCTCACTCGGGCCCCGACGTTTTCTGTCGGGTTTTGTCGGGCTCGAGCCTTAATTTAAAAAACTGCGTCGGGCCGGACTTTTGGACCAAAAAAATAAAAAGCCCGAAAATTTTAATTTTTGTAAAAATATTAAAGTAAACATCATTAAAATATACAAAATTTTAACAAAATAATAGAATATCATTAAAACTAATCATTATTTACAAATAAACATAAATGAAATATAATTAAAACCAAGATAGA
>JAQIXJ010001021.1:0-24407 GCA_034700185.1 Phthiracarus laevigatus | reverse complement strand
CGTTTCCACCGTTACTTTGACCATATCCGCCGTTAGTTTGACCGTTTCCACCGTTACTTTGACCATATCCGCCGTTAGTTTGACCGTTTCCACCGTTACTTTGACCATATCCGCCGTTACTTTGACCATTTCCACCGTTACTTTGACCATATCCGCCGTTAGTTTGACCGTTTCCACCGTTATTATGACCATTTCCGCCATTAGTTTGACCATTTGCTCCGTTAGTTTGACTTTTAAAACATTTGAACAAAAAATTAAATTAAATTAAATAATTCGAAACTGATACCGAAATAGAAATTTAAAAAATAAAAATTATTAGTTAATTACATTTAGTTACGTTTAGCATAGAAATAATTCGAAATTTATGAGAAAACTCGTAATGAGATAAAGTAAGCTAAAACTTTGCAACAAATTTAGAAACGAATTAATCGTTGTAATTAAAAATATAACTAATGACTAAACTTTCTTTTAAAAGAAAAAATTTCGTGTCTAAATATTATTCGTCCAAAACTCGCGATCGATTGTTTCGATTAAAAATTTTGACTAAAGAAATCGCTTTGTTTTTTACTTTTTGCTTGGTTATCAAACACATGCAACCTAAATGCCAAACACGAATGAAATATAATGATTTCTTAAAGGCTTCCGTTTTTCTGTCCCCTCTATCTCCATAACTAATTATCCCAATAGTTTCGAAGCCGTAAATATTTACTTTTTTATATTTAATAATTAAAATCATATTAAAAAATTTTAAAAAAAAACAGAAAAAACAAAAAAAAACTTATAACTTACACAGGCATAGGCATTACAATCATTTTTCCTTGATCTGATTTTTTCGCAATCATAGCCCCGAGAAGTACGCCTTTGACTAAATCGGCGTTAACAGCGTTTAAATGCGCGATCACTACAATAACCAGCGGCACACTCGATAACATTGTTGGCTTCATATTTTTTTTCTACAACTTTCACCGTCTAAATTACTCTTTTACTGAGAGATTCAATGAATTTTGTTTTGTGGATTGCACTACTGAAAGCAAATCACAACTGATGCGCTTTTAACTAAAGTAAAAGTCTTTTTATTCAAATTTTCAAAAACTATTTATAAATATTTTATTTAAATATAACTTGTCAGAATTATACTATCATTTTCACTGATTTTATCTGAAAGATTATTTCGTCTTCTAATCGATATTCGGGTTTTTTTCGAAATACCTATTTGAACTTTTTATAACTTTTAATAATAAGTTTAGAACAAGATTAAAAAGTTAGCACATTTTTGAAACTATTCACTCTAATTAAATAATACTACTGTTTTAGATTAACAGTTTAGATTGTATCGCATCAAATAATAGTCCATAATTATCTGTAAGTAAACTTTTCTCAATAAAGTAAAAAAATTGATTTTTTTTCTAAGAAAATAGTGTAGTTAATAATTAATGGTATATAATACGATCCATGGGTGGCTCATGTATTGAATAGAATATTGAATTTTAGCCAAAAATAAAGGTACTTGAAAACTCACTTTATTTGAACCATATTGTTTCTATTTTTTTGCAATAATATTTTACAATTTTTTCTGTGCTTGAAATTTTTACCTTTTTTCTCAGTAAGTTTATTCAATATTTTAGGAGCATTGTTTTAGCCACTTACATTAACAAACATGTGGCATCTTCGTAAATACTTTTTCAACCCAGAAATATTTAACTTAGAATTCTCGGGCAAAGCAAAGGCATTATTATATTAATGAGCTTCGTTACTGTATTTTAGTCCGCTTGATAGTGCATAATGAAGTAACAATATTACGTAACAAATATCCAACGTTACGAAAATACAGTAACCGAGCTCATTAGTGGTTATCACAGAACATCGGATTTTTGCTTTCTCAACGTCGGATAAATAAAATTATTTTTTAATTTAATTATACTTATTAAAGTAAAGTAAATAATTTAATTATATTTCATTTGGCAGTGTTTTAAACTTTTTAAATTTGATTAAATTAGAATTAATTCTGTTTAATAAATGATAAGCTCATACAGTAATGCAATTAACACTTTTTTTAATTAAATTTTCGCATTAACTATTCTGTAGTTTTGACGTTTAAATTGCTATTCACTAGATAAGTCTGTTATGCTTCAAATTATTGTAATTTTTTTCTCATAATCAATCAACTGTGAAAAAGTTCAATTTTTTCATAAGTATCGAATATATACTTAGCGTTCAAAAGTTAAATTCAAATTTCGAACAAATCTGTATAAAAAATAAATTATACTAAATTAAATTTAAATAATATTGATTATAAAACATATAACTTAATTAAGATTATTATGCATTTTGTGTTAGGATCGAAGAAAGATTAATTAACGTAAGATTACTTTAAGTGAAAGTTTTATTGTTTCATGCGCCGTAAAGATAACGTATTCGGATAGAAGTTAATTTTTTTAATATGTTAAGTTTGCTTGATTTGACAAAAAGCATTACATTGGAGTTCGATTAAATTTATTGTTCTCAATCCGATTTTAGTTTTATTATATCCCACTAAAAATTAAGCCTAAAACTTTCGCCTTTAATTATAACTGTGGGCTATAATACAAATAGAGGAAACAATTATACATAATCAAATTAAGAACAATTGACAAACGTTGGATTATAGTAGTTTAATTTGATAAAAAATGGTCAGTTTTTAGCTCATTCTCTTGTAGTGAAGTCTAGTTTATGATTTTAACCATGTCTGACAGACAGACTGACTGACTCACTCTCTGCTTGTTTTTCTGTTTGTGTATTAGCAGCTGACTAACGTAACATTGAATTTGACTTGGAATTTAATGGAAAATGAATTTAGACATTAAAATCTAGAATTTTAAAGAATATCAGAAGCATTTAATTGTAGAAGATTAATGGAACTTCCAACAATTTAAATATTTAGTGTACTACTGCATTAAAAAAATAGATAGAATTCTCCTATAAAGCATTAACAAAAAAAGTTATCTACAAAAAAAACAATCAGATTTTCATCACTCACTATTGCAAGAATCAAAATAAAACAATCTCGAATTTTTATCTAAAGCTTGTAATCTCGTATTTTGTCTGCAAAATAAAAATAATAGTACTACCGTAGTCGTTGATAAATGATCTGTTTCTAGTCGTTAGCTCACCGAT
Organism: Phthiracarus laevigatus; assembly: GCA_034700185.1. NCBI lineage: Eukaryota > Metazoa > Arthropoda > Arachnida > Sarcoptiformes > Phthiracaridae > Phthiracarus > Phthiracarus laevigatus. The sequence goes on along the minus strand of JAQIXJ010001021.1, from coordinate 21,254 downwards.
TCTTAATAATCTCAATTTCAAAAATAAAGAAAACGGCAAATGATAAATAATTTACTCTATAAACATATTTTTTTGCTTTATACTCAATGAATAAAATCATAATTATTTACAGCATTATGATATTGTATTAAAAACTAGTATTCCATAATAGAAAGCTAAATACTTATTTTTGCTTGTTATTGTGCTCCACATATAACGATAAAAAATTTCATAGCAATTGTTAAGATATAACTAAAAGAAGACTATAATAGCATGAAACACAAACAGAACTGGTCTCACAATGCAAAACCTAAGATTATTAAATAAATTTATTACTCAAACACAAACAAAAGATTTTGGGGAAAAATAATTTCGCATACAATAAAAAAAAGTAGACTAACCATACAAAGGCTACCATAAATTTTTTTGCTTTTCCGAATCGTGATTAATACATGCAGAAATACAAAAACCTTATATGTTTCTTTTTTGTTATTTGTATTTAGTTTTAACTTGTGGTTTCGCGTACGTTTTTTTTCAACTTCCACACAAACACTAATTTTTTCGCTGGAAAAAAATACCAGATCGTAAAACTTTGTTTTATTATAATGAATTTGTTTTTTGAAAATCAGATATTATAGGCTATAAACTGCACACAGAAAAAGCAAGATTTATCTCTGAATAATTAAATTTTAGTTTACATTTCTTTTCGAAAATAATAATCGGCACAAACAGATTTAAAAGCGAAAATCACAATGAGTTGTGTTTTCACTTTTATTGATTATAATTTTATATCTAATGTGGTCTTTATTTCCAAAGCTGAACACAACCTCATTCGATTTGAATAGTGTCAACCAAAAAATGAATTCGTTATTAACCAATGATCACACAAAAATAATGATTGGAAAAAAATTGCCAACGACAATTGAATTTTTTTCTTTCCAAATCTTCCGCGTTTTTAATTTGAATATAATTTTTGCTGTCTGTTGTGATGCGGGTATAATTTTAATTTCTCCGAAAATTTTATGCGCACGAAAAAAACCGGTAATTGAATATTTTAATGGTTTCACGCCATAATTGAATTGAATTAAATGACTACTGTTGTGTGTAATTTTATATATTTATTTAATTACACTCTCGCTTAGGGTAAAAATAATAAAAATTATTACAACTTAAATAGTAATGCATATCAACAATTTGTGGTTATGTTAAAGTGCTCATTATATAAACGAATTACATAACAAAAATATGAGTTATTTTATTTTATATATTCATCAATTAATTATAAACTATAGTCTAAAATGTGTGAATTATTTAAACTATGAATTATAATTTTATACATTTAGCAGGTTTTTTTATATAAAAATTTATTTTCATACGAAATTATACATTAAATATTTTTTTCAAAATCTGTTAGTTTGTGGCATGAGGTTATGATAATTAATAGCTCAATCCGCCATATCCACCGCCGCCGCCTCCGCCACCGCTGCCATATCCTCCGCCTCCATATCCTCCGCCACCACTTCCATAACCGCCACCGCCGTAACCGCCACCACCGTTACCGTAACCTCCACCGCCGCTATGCTTGCTAACCAAAGTGAGCACGTCTTCCTGAACAGGCTTGATAACCTGGACAATTTTACGGCGCGGAACGATCACTTCTTTGATCTCTTGGATGATTGGTTTTGTCACTTCGTGAACGAGTTTGTGCGGTTCGTCGTATGAGGATGAATGCTGATAAGATCCCTTTGTGCCATAATGTTGTTGTCTGACGTACACTGGGCTGGATTGGGACTTGAAGTTGAAATATACTGGCAATGGATGGCCGGGAACGTCAACGTATGTTGGGTTACGTTCCACTGAGGTATGAACTGGGATTACGTCAACGCGATGGTTTGAGTGGACTGCAGCCTCGATCGAGTGTCCTCCGTATCCACCGCCGCCGCCGCCACCACCACCACCATATCCACCACCTCCGTAACCGCCACCACCGTAACTGTCTCCACCACCATAGCCTCCACCTCCATCACCATAGCTGCTATAGCCAGCATTGGCGCACACAACAATCATGGATAATACCAAATACTAATCAAAGCGATTTTAAAAACAACAAAATATTTAGAAATTGAGATCAATTATATTTTCTAAAATTAGAAGCGCTTACATTTTTTTATAAATTAAAATGAAAAAGAAAAATACTTGAATAATAACCATTATCTGGTTCAATTAAAATATATTTTTTTAGTATTATTAACTCATAAAAGTTTTCAAAATTTTATTTTAACTAAAGGAAATGAATCGAAAAAGTTATCTCCGCAAAAACCTAATTGGCTTTCGATATAATCGGTCATAATTTATCGCTCTATATAAAATTATATATTTATACATTTATTATTTAGATAATAAAGTGAAAAATAGGTTAATTAATAAAAATATTAAAAGCGATTACTTTTAATAATTAAGAGGGAAAGCGTCGCATTACTTTTATAGAATCGCTTATAAAAAATGTTAATTAAATAAATTGCTATGAAAAAATATACTTACACTTAACATTTCGAAGTTGAATTTAAATATTAATATGATAGGATTAAAAAAAATAATAAATTAGTTAAACGAACAAACAATTAAAACTTAATACTGAATAATATTTTCTTAATATATGTAATATATATCGAAGAAATGACTTGAGAAATGAAATATTACTACTAGTTGGTCGATGGAATGATTTTCAACTGACAACTTTAACCGCTTATATATTGAAAATAATTGCCACCCAACTATTTACTCCCCTAATTACTGCTCAGCGATTGGATGGATAAACCTCAGCCGAGTAAATCTCGCTCATTATCTGTCGGGAGCGAAATTAAAAACTAGAAAAGGGGGAGCGAACTGTAGAGAGCGAAAGTGGAGAGAGCGTGCGAAACAGCGGCGAGAGTGATGGAGGGAGAGGTAGGAAGAGAAAGAGAGTATGCCTTCGGGCACATTCGCTTATTATTCTTAATTTGGTTCGTGCAGGAAGTGGAACACACGCCGACCGAGCAGAGCAACTTTCACTTCTTTATCGTTTTGTTGTGGCGCGCGCACGCATTTTTTAGTAGTCCAGTCTCTGTGCTCGAGTTCCTTGATTTCGTATACGCTTATGCGCTCACTCACTCATAAACTGTGCTAATCTTAATCATTAACGAACGACACTATATTTTAATTTATATTATTTATTATTTATTATTTTTAATTTTCTTTCTTCTTCTTCATTCATTGAACTGAAAATTAAGCTGAAATAAAGTCTCGCTTTCGGGCGAAAAATCAATTTAGATCGATATTCGAAATTGTATTATCTTAATAATATTAACATATTATTTTGTTTTTTCGAACTTCGTGGCCGTTTGATTGCCCGAACGCGTTTTATTTAAACTATAACGCTAATTAAAGTTCAAGACTTGTTAAGTCATCGATGATTAGTCACTTCTAGAGGAAAATTCAAATTTTTATCTTCTTTTTTTGTTTAGTATCAGTTTCACTTTTCCCGTTTTATTTTAATAAGATTAAGTTAGCTTTTCCAACAACCACTTTAATATCCTAATATTTTCTGTGCGATAAACTTTTTCGAATATTTTTCTGTTTGTGTTTCATGCTATTATAGTCTTCTTTTAGTTCTTTTATTAACAATTAGTATGAAATTTTTTATCGTTATATGTGGAGCACAATAACAAGCAAAAATAGGTATTTAGCTTTCTATTATGGAATACTAGTTTTTATTACAATATCATAATAATGTAAATAATTATGATTTTATTCATTGAGCATAGAGCAAAAAAATGTAGTATAGAGTAAATTATTTATCATTTGCCGTTTTCTTTATTTTTGAATTTGAGTTTATTTAGTTGTGAACTTAAGTTAAACTTTTTTGGCAGAGTTTTATACATTATCAAAAACTTAGAAGTTTATTGTAGCTTTCAGTGAACACTATCACTTTCATCAGCAAAATTGAACTAATTTTGCTATTGATTTGCATTATATATAAATATACATTATAAGGCTATCTATAGTCGTGAACTTTTTTGTTTATACAATAACAAGAATCAAATTAATATAACTTTATATAAATAACTAGTGGCTCGAAAAGCAAAAATGCTTTTATTAGATTAACAGCATTTGTGAATAGCAAATTCTTCATTTTGCGCAACTTTCTACAAAAGCCTCTATGGAGTTGTACTTTATGTACTCTCAAACCACCTAAGCCTCCCTTAAACTAATTTATTTTAAAAGTTCTCTACTTTTGCCGAGTCCCTCAGCAGATTGCCTACAATTTATGCGCTTATGGGGTAAAATGGCACCTATTACCGTTTGGCCAAAAAAAAATGCGCAAAAAAACGATGTTATGGAATTAATATATATAGATTTAATATTGATTTAATTGTTTGTAGAAGTAAGCGAATACAAAATCATATACGATAACATTATTAATATATAACTTTTTAATTGCATATTAACTGATACCTAAACCTTAAAATTATTTTTGATATTGTATGAAACTCTGTCAAAAAAGTTTAACTTAAATGAAAGAAAATTTAAAAATTTACAAAATAAATATTTGACAGAAAAGAATGGATATATTTAATTGAGCTTATTTAGAATCGGTGAATATCGTTTAATTTATTATTTTTTTAATTCTATTATATTAATATTTAAATTCAATTTTGAAAAATTAAGTATAAGTATATTTTCATAGTAATTTAGTTAATTAACATTTTCTATAAGTGATGCTATAAAAGTAATGCGACATTACCTCTTAATTATTAGAATTAATCACTTTTAATATGTTAATTTATTAACCTATTTTTCACTTTATTATCTAATTAATAAATGTATAAATATATAATTATATATAGAGCGATAAATTATGACCGATTATAACGAAAGTCAATTAGGCTTTTCCAGAGATAACTTTTTGATTCATTTCCTTTAGTTAAAATAAAATTTTGAAAACTTTTTGCTTATTATGATTCTCACCATTTAAAGGAGTTTAAATGCTTATTTTAATTTCTGATGGTATTAAAATATGACTTAAAACCAGGTGATTGTATAGTATTTCACATGAGAACATTGCATGGAGCATCGGGTAACTTATCAAAAATTAATTCTCGATGAGTACTCAGTACTCCACGGTTTGGTAAGTCATTTGTTGATTTTTGATTTTCCTATTTTGTTATTAATTTGAGCTCAATTAAAGGGAACGCTGTGGTTATGGCAAAGAGATCGTGGACTATATTTCTGGATATGGCAAATTCTGGGTTAAATGGAGAACAAAGTATATTAGAATCTGAAGAGTCACCATTATTTTGAACAAAACTAGTGTACAATCACTTATTAAGAATCATTATAACTTTAAAAGCCAGACTTTCCGCCACAATAAAGTTTTTAAAAAATTTATTGATTAAACTATAAAATTGGCTGATTTATATAGACTAGAAACCCGCATCCGTGCCCGCATCCCTTGCGTTTCACATCTCCGTGTCCCGCATCACCCTTCGTGTCGCCGCATGCCTTCGCTAACTTGAAATTATTTTGAAAAGCTTTATGTTTGCCGTTAAACAGTTTTGCCATTTAATACTGCTTTTTATGAAGTGCTCTACTTATATAATTACAGACTGTAATGAAAGTAATAAAATAATGCAAATATATTTTTCATTTAATCACCTAGCAATAATTATGCGGCCACATAGTAAAATAAAAGTCAATTGTAAGCTTACGTTAGTTTGATGCTATATACCAGAGGTTCTCAAACTATGGGTCGCGACCCAAAACAGGGCCGTAGAATTAAAAATTTGGGTCGCAGGCTTTTTTGAAATTAACAGTTATGGGCCGCAAAATAAAGTTGACAATTGATAAACAAACCTTTTATGGTATAAAGTCTACTTTTACTAATTTATAATCGAAATATAGACCAAAATTAAATGTTGAAAATGATTTGGGATTAGCGCTGTCAAAAATTGCTCACAATATTGCTAATTTATGTAATAAAATACAAGCATTTCATCCTCATCAACTTAAAAAATAAAAAATTGAAATTATGGGTCGTCTGTCTGTCTGTCTGTCTGTCTGTCTGTCTGTCTGTCCGTCCGTCCGTCCGTCCCGGTGTTCGCAGTCCTATGATAAATGAGTGCACTAAAATTATTCATTAAAATTTAATTTCTTGTTTTGACTTTTTGTTCATTTAAAATGTTATTTTTCAAACCTATTAAAAAGTGAGCTTTCTTTGAATGTGTCGTTCTTGTTTTCGACGTTTTGGGTCGCGTAATGAAAAAGTTTGAAAACCGCTGCTATATACAGTGCTGCTGTAGTAAAACGTCATCACTTCAGTTTCTATATGGAAAACATCGTTACTTCAAATTCTTACAATGCGCATATGCATATCGATAAGGTTAACAAAACTAAATTGTTTATGTTGATATATATTAATTGGATTATACGTCTAATTAATTACTAAATGAAATGTTTTTAAACTAAACGGGAGTCAATTAATTTTTTTTATTTCAAATGTTTTCCATTTAACATTCATAACATTACTATAGAATGAACAAACTTGTAATAATAACAAATAGAAAATCTTTTTTGTAAGTTTTACACATATAAATTTATATATTAATTATATAATGATTTACGTTTAGTTAAAAATTAAAATAATTTGTTCCAAATTAAACTAAAATATATATATCCATATCTATCAAAATTATTTTATAGTAAATTTTATTTTAACAAAAACTTTTTAAGACAGTGAAATCTATATATGTTTGGAGCTTTCGGAGAGCACTCTCTAATTCATCAGCAAATAATGCACTCATTTCGCATAGATTCACAGCTATTATTATACATATAAACATAAAAAACATTGAATTTAGGGATGTATTATTAACTAAGGTGCCGGAAATATCCTTATGATTTAAAAATCAAAGAAAATTATAACCTCATACTTAGTTGTTATTCAAATATTTTTCATTTTAATTTATAACTGGAATGAACATTAGTAATGCGCTCACTTTGATCAGATAGAAAGCTTATTTTATTCAAAAAACAAACAAATAACAATTTTTTCTAATACTAAAAAAATTACATTTTTTAAAAATTATTTAAATATATGTTCTAACTAAACGAGATTTGACTGCTTTATCGAAGTTTGGTATTTCGAACGGAAACATTAATCTTTATTACAACATTTTTGTTTTTAATGTGATAATAGTTATCCGCTTTAATTAAATCATCGAAACTTTTAAATATTGGATTCTGTATTATAAAATTCTTTAAATGCGAATTTTTTAATTCATATATAAGCTTTTGCAATCGCTATATCTTTTAGCACTTAAAAATTTATTTTAAACAGTTCTGTTAATAAACAGTTTGGATTTTATTATCTTTGATTAAAGTTTAGCCATATTTATACAAATAGCCATATTTTAGCCATATTCCGTTAATAAATTAAATCATGTAATACATGCATAATTATACAATACTTAATCTAAACTCAATTTAACAATCATTTATTTTACGTCAAAAATCTAGTTATATTGTATTGTTGCCTAACATTTTTGCCAAGAAATTATCCATTTTTAAATAGGTTATGTTTCACTTTCCACCAATATTTACCATTATATACCCGAATTTTTCAGTATTTTTCTCATTTTTTTATTTCTGTCTTAATTTTAGTCATTTTTGAAAAGTTTTTTCATGTAAAAAAACTTTCTTTCTTACCAAAAATCTCTTATTTTATTTAAGAATGTCAAAATAAAGTTTAAAAAATTGGAAAAAGTAAAAAAATTGAAAAACAAGAACGAGACATTCAAATAGATGCATTCTTATTTCACAAATAAATTAGTTTTTGAGTCAAGATAGCAAAATGACAAATCCCTTTATTAATATAAGAAATAGGGGAAATCCCTTTATTAGCATATACTAATAGACTGCGGACATACAGACAGACGAACAGACTTTTTTAAAAATGAGCTAAAAATTGAAAAAATTGAAAAAGGTCCACACATCCAAACATTCGGATATATAGAATACAATATTATTTCGTATAAAAGTAAACTTTTATGTAAAAAAACCTGCTAAATGTAAAAATTATAATTCATAGTTTAAATAATTCACGAATTTTAGACTATATTTTATAATTATTGATGAATATATAAAATAAAATATCTCATATTTTTGTTATCTAATTCGTTTAATAAGCACTTTAACAAAACCACAAATTATTAATATGCATTGCTATTTAAGTTGTAATAATTTTTATTATTTTTACCCTAAGCGAGAGTGTAATTAAATAAATATATAAAATTACACACAACAGTAGTCATTTAATTCAATTCAATTATGGCGTGAAACCATTAAAATATTCAATTACCGGTTTTTTTCGTGCGCATAAAATTTACGGAGAAATTAAAATTATCCCCGCATCACAACAGACAGCAAAAATTATTTTCAAATTAAAAAAGCGGAAGATTTGGAAAGAAAAAAATTCAATCTCGGTTGCAATTTTTTTCCAGTCATCATTTTTATGTGATCATTGGTTAATAACGAATTCATTTTTTGGTTGACACTATTCAAATCGATTGAGGTTATGTTCAGCTTTGGAAATAAAGACCACATTAGATATAAAATTATAATCAATAAAAGTGAAAACACAACTCATTTGATTTTCGCTTTTAAATCTGTTTGTGCCGATTATTATTTTCGAAAAGAAATGTAAACCAAAATTTGATATTCGGAGATAGATCTTGCTTTTTCTGTGTACAGTTTATAGCCATTATAATATCTGATTTTTAAAAAACAAAGTTTTATGATCATATATTTTTTTCCAGCAAATTGTGGAAATTTTAAAAACATGATTATATGACTTTGTCATAATTACGGTCGCAATACATGTTATGTAGTTTAATAGATTCGAAACTGACAATTATAGATGAAATATCGATTTTTAAATATAACAATTTCAACTAATTATTATGCGTTTGGAACATATTTTCGGAACACAAAACCGTTTGGTGGCATATCAGTTATGTTTACTCACTTCGCCACATTCAACATTATTTCGAATTTAAAGTCAACAACAAATATATATGATATCTATATGGATGTTTTTTCGAAAATCATTAAATCATTTGTGGTTCAACTTTAAAGCATCTAAATTAACCGAAATTATGCGCCAAAAATGCGATAAAGTTTTTGGGAACTGCACAAAAAATAATTTATCGTCAGACAAGTTTTCGATCGATGAAATTGCATTATTTAAGTGTGCGAAATCAACGGAAGTAAGAATCAACCGCCAATTAATGGAATTAATAAGTTGTGGAACAAATGCAGATGTGGACCATTATACTATAAAGTGCAGCACTAATAATGTTAATTTATTTTACGATTGTATACAGTGAATGACATTTGACATTCGATATGCCAGAGCGGAAGGCCATGTAAGCACAGAGGTGTTGCAGAAGTCATTAGAAATAATTGCTATGAAAAACGAACTGAGAATTATTGGATATCAACGAATATCTAACTTAAGGAGTCAGTCAGTCATATGATTACCGTAAATATAACTACCGGAAGATAGGCTAAAAAATGATAATAGTGGTGTTATGAAAAAGTTTGATGCGTATGACAGCAAACCTTATAATTTATGGATACTGTACAGTTGAACGATGTAAATGTGGAATTAAAAAAAGACAAAAATATTAATACAGTACGAATTTAAACGGTGTCCATACAAACCAACGTATGGACACTGATATGAGCGAATATGCCAATGAACAATCCGAAGTGGCAAATGTGAGTTAAATGGCTTAAAATTATCCCAAAAATCCGATTAAATTTACTCCACTAAATTTTTAGGAATATCATAAAGTAAATCAGACCAACAAAGTTTGGTACTCTTTTTTATACAACTATTTTATTAATTAAAAACATTTCCGAAAAGTCCGAAAACTTTCCAAAATTAGTCCGAAAATACTCGATTTTTTGTTCAAATTTTCAACAAAAGTTTTAATGTTTTAGTTCCGGAAAAGCCTAGACTCTGGTTATAACGAATTTTATAGATTTTTAGTGGTTATGAAGAAATTTTGGATTTTCCCTTTATTCACATCTCTGATAATTTAGTTAGAAAAATATTTGTATGCGAGACAATAGATGTCACTATAGTATCGCGTTTAGTATAGTTTGCTTTACATGTGATTTTTTGTTTATAATTGTTTTACATAATGAAAATAATGTTTTCAATTTTAATACTATAAGTCGTAACATTATAGAAATCACTATATATTAGTTATGTATTGGGTGTTAACCCGAAATATGGCCCAACACTTAATAACGCGAATACGATGCTGTAATCATAATAATAATGGTATTATTCAGTCATCGATAATCCGTTCATTGGTATCCATACGATTACGATGTTATTCAACCGAAGTTAAAGCCACCGAAACGTCCAAAGAAAGTACGGTAACCGACGATAACAATTACAGGTACTATAACGAGGACACTGAGGAAGACGACGCACCAGTGCAGTACACGACGAGTCGCGCTCACAAGCATAAGGCGTACCAGAATTGGAGAGGTTTTTCTATCCATCCATCCATGCGTTACCGTTTTTGTTTTACAATCGGATTTTTTCAAATCATTAATTTTATAGATTCGGAGGTAGAAGTTGAGGAGCAATTGCCATATGAGTGGCCAATAATATTGACATCGCTAATCATATTTATGGGTTATTTTTTTGTTTTGCGCGAACCGAACGACATCGACGAAAAACTGAGTCGGAATCTGTTCGAAACGGAGCCACGAGTGGAGATTCGAATGGTCAGGTCTCAGATCGAGCACCACGAAAGACTTGGTTTAGACACATCTAGTCTTCAGGCTAAGTTGGATCAGTTGGAAGAGCTAAGGCGAGCTGTGGATAAACCGGAGACGAATAAGTGATAGTGTTCTGCAAATCCGATCCAACAAATCAATGTATTACAACTTGGGCTGAAAAAAATCGGTCAGAAAATGTTAACTATCTGTAGGTTATCGGTTAGAAATACAATCAAATTTTCGGTTAAACTTTTTGTCGACTCAAAACTTAAATAAATGAATTGTATTTTATAATATACATTTCAAAGTTTTCACGTAAACGGAGTCTAATTTCACGTAAAAATATTTGTAAATAGAAAATATCTTCGATGGACACTAAAGCATCGTAAACGCGTTAATAAATTTTGTTTGATTGTGTTGTAAATATTTCGTTTGTTATATAGAACACCGGCCCTATTGTTGAAAAAATTATACCCTAACAATGATATTTAGAAAAATTTATTTACAAGAGCGTGACGTTTCAAACTACGCCAAAGTTATATACAGGGATAGGGATTTCCTGGTAAATTTCGGTTTTTATCTTTGATCGCATAACCGGGGGATTAACATATTAACTTTTACTAAATATAACCATTTAATAAAAAGTGGTTTTATTTTCTCGGTTTTTCCCTGTTTTGCTGGTTTTGGAAAATATCCCGTATTTGTAAATTATTTGAAAAAAGTTCCCGTTTTTGCTATATTTAACAAGAAATTTTTAAATATAAACCAAAACTCTTCTTTAAGTATAATGATCTAAACTAGAAAGATTTGGAGTTTTTTTGTGAAACTTTTGGAAAAATAGTTTCAATAGTCTCATATTTTTAATATTAAACGCTTACTTCAAAAACCTATTGAAGAAAAATAGACGTTTTTAGAAAAAGAATTTAAAAATGTTTCATAATATTCAGTTCAACTCTTTTTTTTGTAAATTATTGTTTTTAATCGCAATAAAAATAAGTTTTAGTTCCCGAATCCTATTCCCGCTTTTGGTACATTTTTGTTCCCGGATCCCGACTGTTTTGACCTGTTTTTAGTCCCGGAAATCCCTATCCCTAGTTATATACAATAAAGTATCACAAAAACTAAATAACAGTTAAAACTATTACAACTTAAAATAATTGTAAATATTCTTATATCCTAACCTACCATACCAAATATACCAGAACCAACCAAACCGAACAAACCTGTCTAAACCTAACCCAACCTTACAAAACATATCCAAACCTAATCCAACTTAACAAAATTTATCAAAACCTATCCAAAACTAACCAAACCTAATCCAAAGTAGCCTCACAAACCTATCCAGATCTAAGTAAACCTAACAAGCCTATCCAAATTTATTAAACCTATCTAAACCTACTAAATCCATATTTTCCATTATTTGATATTTAAATAAGACAGTTTATGTTAATTAATTACCGTATTTTAGGGACTATAGCCCTCGCCAGTTGTATAACCCGCATGGCAAATATAGATAAAAATAAAATTTTAGTTGTATAGCCCGCTGTAATATACTTGAAGCATTTAATATCGAATCAAATGAGGATTTCGACGATTTTTAGACTTTGTTTTTATGTTAAATTTAATAATGTTAAAGAGGCATAGCAAAGTCATCGCATTAAATTTTTGTAAATAAGAGTTTAAATTTATTGCACAAGTTTTAGCCGAAATCGCGTAATTTGAAACACTCTCCCAAACGCCTATACATGCAGTCCGACAAAACAGTCAAACATAAGTCAACTAAGTTTTACGTGCATAAGATATGCTTTAAGACTTCAAGAACAGTTAGTTTACAACTGTTTGTTTGATTGAAAAAGTGCTGAAAAATTTAAGCCTTCGAAACGTCTCAAAAAATTACGAAATTGTAATTATAAATGTTGTCATCATTAGACACGAAAAATTCAGGACTAAAAACGGAGTAAATTCAGGAAGGAAAAAGGAAAAAAGTTTATAAATCATGATTATTCAGGAAAATAAAGTAAAACTTGTATAAAAGTTGTTTTAGATCGAAAAACTAATGTTTTTTCCATTAAAATAAATACAGGATTATTATAGATTTTCAGGAGTTATCAGGATTTTGAATTAAAAATTCAGGATTTTCAGGAACTTTAAATAGGTCTCAAAATGCTTAATTTTATATGATTCGTCCACATCTTTTATTGTATTAGTTGTAACTATGACCTATAAAAAATAAGGATTATCCTGAATTTTTCGTCTCTAGTAATACGTTATTATGAAAATTCTTGACGTTATAATTTAGTTTATTTTAAATAATAAAATCTTAATAACTTATAAATTTAATTAATAATGTGCAGAATTGCACAAACCGTAATTAATTTTTATATGGTAATATTTAAGTAGTATTTGTGCGCGAACATAAAAACCATAGCAGAGAAAATTTACAAAATAATAAATTAAAGTTAGTTAAATAGTCAACATTTTTTAAATAACTTAATAAAAATATGGTACCGTATTACTTAACAAAGTACGACGTTAACAATGTCGCTATAATGTGAGAGACCGTACCTGTCGATAGACCACGAGGTTATAACTATATGTCACTATAATGTAACAATTTTTTCTTAGAAATCCTTGGGTATTAACCAGCAAATTTTATTATTAACGTATAATCGCACTATACTCGAACGTTCGAGTAAGATATGTTTTTTCAATTCATCAAAATTCCTTACTCGAACGTTCGAGTTATGGTGCGATTATACGTTATTTATAACTATATTTTTATTATGCAACTATTAAGTGACTTTAAATTAGTAAATTTACTATACATGGAGTTAAAACATCGTTTATAAATTTCTAATAAGTTTTTGTGGACATATTAATCTGTTGCTATTTGTATACATAAACAGCTGTTATAATCATTTATGTTTTATGTTATAGCGACATGTAATTAATACCTCGAGGTATAACGACATGTCGAAAGCAATTTTTTATATTTTCTAAAATTATGGTCCTCTCACACTATAGCGACATGTCGTTGTTTATTAGGTAATATAAAATATAAATATTACGGTAAAAGTCAATTAAGAGTTATTTTCCATTTTGATGACAGAATGAAAAAATTGTTCACATTCATTATGGAATATATTTGAATATTTCATAAAACAGAAATGTCCAGCATTACGATAGTTTAATACCCGAATCCATTCATCGCTTTTAGCGTGAGTTTCATACTTATTTTCCAAATTAATAATACTGTAATTTTCGTCTTTAACTTTCATAATATTCAGTATATCGAAATATCTTATTTTTGGAAATAATCCGTCTGTGGATTCAAATATTACGATAATGTTAATTTTTATGGATAACCAAAGTTTTGTTTTACATTTTTTACCTTTTTCTGCCATCACAAACATAGTTGGGATTTTCTTGTGCGCTAAACCTTCAAACCTTATGCCCAGAAAATAAATGTTCAATTTATAGGTTGTAACACCAATTAATAAGCTTACCATAAGTTCATGTTATTTTCAAAACCAGACAACACACAAACAAAGCTCATTAAGAACATATCATTTTTATCGGTGTTATCAACGATAGTATTGGGTACACCAACATATTTTGAGAGCCAATCTGGCCATAAAAATAGGAACAAATATCGCTTCCATTTTGTGCTAACAGTTTTCACTAAACTTCTGGCATATTTTAATTGACGATTGGTTAGCCATTTAGGGCCAGGAGGTGTTATCATAACCAGTGAGTTGACTACTATATTATAATCGTTTTGGTTATTAATAATATCCAGAATAACGGGATTAGAGCCAGAATGACAAACAGCGAAATCAATTTTTGTTACGTTCAATGCGCGTAAAAATGATGAGATGAAGCAAACTCTTTCATCATTCGAGTGCCAAAACATTCCCGTTTCTAATGTAAACAAAAAGTCTGGAAAGTTTGGTACAATCACTCTATAATTATCTCCAAAGTGTTCCAAAAATTGTGACCAGTTCTCAATATTACCAGGCGTTCCATGTAATGCCAAAATAATTTTTGCCCCATTGTTGCAATTGTCTGGTTTGGTGTCCACATATTTAACCGTGTATTCGATACCATTTATTGGCGAGTTATCAAATCGATTGCCAATTAAATTACTAAATCGGTTATGTTTACGCAAACTATGGAAATATGGAAATATAAAATAATTACGTACACTAATTGCATTAATTGTACTAATGATAAATTAATTGTACCTTAGGTACAGTTCACCACCAAATACAATGGTTTTTTCAATTAATTCGTACTTATTAGCGATTAATAGACAACTGTTTACTTTCCGTTTACTCCGTCTCTGTGATCTAATAATTAAATATATTCTGCCGCATATTAATGTTAATCCAATAACACTTACTGTTGTCCACAATAACATTATGTCATTATGTCAGTACTGGAGTATTCACCGATCGTTACCAGTATATGAATCATAGGCAGAGGTATCGCAATGCAGGCCCAATAGGATTTTTTTAAAATAAATTTTTTAAAACTATACTTGTGTCGTTAAACACTTTGGTGAACTCAGTTTCTCTCGTAGCCCCTCCCACTACCCTTAAACCTCCTTAAAAAATTACAAAATTTTTTTAAATCGAAATAAAAATTTAGTTTATTTGTGTCAAAATTTATGATTTGAAAATTTTTAAAACTTTTTTTAAAAAAAGGCTAGCTCATGGATTTGACCATGTCTGTCCGTGACGGTGTCCTCACTAACCCGACCACTGAACTTAGCAAGTATTTTATATTGGTCAATTTTGACATTTTGGAATATTAGATTAAATATTAAAGCATTTTTTAAATATCTTATTAGCTTAGATAAAACGATAAAAAGTGAGCTTTCTATGATTGTGTCGTTCTTGTTTTAAGAAAGTTTTTTGGTAGTGGTCATGGTTACGGAGAGAAACGGAGTTCACCAAAGTGTTTAGCGACACAAGTATAGTTTTTAAAAAAATTATTAAAAAAGTTCCTATTGGGCCTGCATTGCGATACCTCTGCCTATGATATGATCACATCACTACAATAAAACCATCCATATAGTCATGATGATGGGTTAAATGTGGCAAATAACACAATTGCTACCGGACTTTCAAATAAAACTAAAATAACTTGGCATTGATGTATACGAAATAAATATTATTGGTTCACATTTACGGTTAGCCCACATTGACGATATTGAGTTTTGAAAACGACAATTTACTACATTGTCATTTATTAATGTGGGGTTTGGAAGACCATAAAATCAGAACACCACAACATATTGATAAAATAGTTTGAGCACAAATGCCACAAACAAATCATATAGAAACATCATTTATATTGAAACACCTAATTTTCATTTTCCATTTTTATTAACTATGTTTACGGGTTATTGCACTAAACCCATTTAATGCGTCTATCGATTGCCCTTAACAACCATCAGAGATGAGAGGAATGAGTAATATGAGATCGCTACCCCATACCCACGATTTCATCGATTCAGAGCTTATAAACAATGCTTTGTCACTAAAATTGCGTGTGGTGTGCAAAACATTTTGTACCCACCCCTACACAATATAAACCCGAACACGATTGCAAACTCTCAGTTAAGATTCCATCTCTTACTTAACTCACTTTACTGTTTCCTGTCTAATATCTTATTATATTTACTATACTTATACTCTTTTAATAATAATTTTATTCAGCATTAAAGTAAAGTCTCTAATTAATTCTAACTCTTAAACTTTAAAATTCTAAAATCTCTTATTTTGGACTCATATTAACTTCGTTGGCCTAAGGCTGTCCCACTGGCGCCCGAAAAACTAATTTTTGGAAACGGAACTGTTCTGACGAAAATCTCTCAGCCTTACAATATGGACCATATGTGGCGTTTGTTTAGTTGACGTAAAATGTATAAAGCAATTTCAAAATAATCAAATAACAAATTCAACGTTAATGACTACGAAAAGGAAACATTTATCAAATACTGTAAAAGAACGAGCAATTAATAATCAGGTTCACGCGTCTTTTCCGCCCTATTCCGCAGCAATGTTAAGCAGAGAGGAACAGTGGGCGTGGTATACGTACAACATTTCAATGCTTGCAACGAATAGCGATGCGTTGTGTATTAATAATACTTGGGTTGTACCCATAGTTACCCAAGGTCTCAAGTGCTAGAGGGGATCAGCCCCAGAAAATCTTTATTTTTATGAGGAGGTCTAAAACTCATCGGATTTAATCGACAATTTTTTTGACTTCGGGACAAAAAATATTATTTCTGCCAAAAATAGCACGTTTTCAACACAATCTCGATTTTCATGTGGGAATAGTCAACTTTTTCAGAATTCTAAGAGGGGGTCAACCCTGGGCAAGCACCCCCTTGGGTAACTATGGCTGTACTATACAGTACATCATATTTCTTTTACTTAAATATCAGTATCACATTAAAGCAGATATGTTATATGTTATAGTAGTGATTTTAAAAAAAATTTTGCAACATTCAAACTCACATCCGAGCTCAAGCACATTCATTAATAAGTATCTCAAGCTGAGAGTACATTTGTTTTTTGAAGCGCAGCTCAATTGCTTCTAATTTTGAGCTTAAGCTCAAGAAAAAGAACTCATTTCCATAATAAATTATATTAGTTATTGAAACAGTATTTATGTACAGTAAATATAGAGGCAATCAATCACTATTTCTCTCTGATTTATAAATTTATTTGACTTGTAATTTTGTTTAATTATCAATTGTTTGCTAAAATGATATTAGTTAACGATATATTTGATGAGTTGAAGTATGAAAACATTAGACTTACTAAACAATTACTGTTTGCTAACAAATGTTTAACCATTTTATATGATTTTAAAGATTATTTTTATAACACTTATATTAATGCGGAAACTTGTACTTCAAATCAATTAAATCATTTAGAAAATCAATTAAGTTTATTGATTAATAGTAAAACTTTCGATGAAGAAATAATTAATGAAATCGATACGAAAGAAGATCATGAAAATTGTAGAAAACGTAAAAAAAAGTTGGTTTCTAATGAATCACAGTTACGAAGACCATCACAACTGAGTTTAGAAGAAAAGAATAATATTATTGAAGCCATGGATAATAGAGGCCACACTAAAAAAGTGGAAATTGCCAGACAGTATAACATTTCATTGGCTAATGTTTTACATATTTGTAGAGCAAAGCAAAACATAATAAATAAATATAACGAAAGCTGTTTTGAAGAGCGCAATGAAGTTTCTATTGATATTAATAATAATAAAAAGAGATATCGTTATAAATGTGATTGGATTGGATGCACGTATTACGGCGAAAATAGGTCTAAATTGCTGTATCATAACAATTGGCATTTAGGTGTTCGTCCGTTTAAGTGTACAGTCAATGGTTGTAATAAAGCATTTTATAGTACATATAGTCTGAAAACTCACATTCATGTTTCACATGTTTTAAAAAAGACATTCGCGTGTGATTGGCCCGAATGTAAATTAATGTTCAAAACGAAAAACAATTTGAATGCACACATGAAAACTCATTCAATTAGTTACGATGAAAAGCCATTTGGCTGCGATGTCGTCAATTGTACTTTCAGAACATTAAATAGAACAGCGCTAAAGATACATACCATGTCTACGCATTCGGACGCCAAACTATTTAAGTGTACGCACGACGGCTGCGAAAAAGCGTTCAAATTAGAATCAACACTAAAAGGTCATGTTTTGACACATCGCCGTGAACCGCATTTTAAGTGTGATTGGCCTGATTGTAATGTTGCCTATAGATCTCATTTTTGTCTAAGAAAACATAAATTGGTGAAACACCAAAATATTGATGTTTGTACTTATAAATGTGATTGGCCTGGTTGTGATTACAAGAGTGACAGACTTGGACGCATCAAAAGACATAAAAGTATTCATTCGGATGAACGAAAGTTTGAATGCAGTTGGCCTTCATGTGGTCTAAAGTTAAAGTCTGCTACAACTTTGCGAAAGCATTTGCGAATTCATATGAATGACAAGAGGTATTTGTGCGAATGGCCGGGTTGTGACTATAGAAGTGTACGACGCTATAATCTCAACCAACATTTTGCTAAACATTGTAAACAATAACTTAATTAAACAACTATGAAAATAGCGCTATAAATTGCTTAAACATTAAAATAGAAGTACTGTAAAATGGCATGAATATGTAAAATATTTTTCAACAATAGTGCCCGCATAATACATAATTGAATCTGGTATTCAAATATTTTGTTACCACAGTAATCTTAAGACAACGTTAATACAATTTTTTCTTTTGTCATTTCACAGTATATCGAATATTCAAATACTAAATAATCAAAATCGTAAATTATTAAATTTGCGAATAATGTCCAAAAATTTATCAAAATTTAAGTAACATACGGTAATAAATTAATTTTTTGTATCAACACATCTTTCGTTAAAATAAACGTGCAAAATAATCAATAATTTTACAATGAATATTTAAATCATTGATTGAGAGAAATGCATACAAACAAAATGATTAATGAAAATGAAAGAAAAAATCAGGCATTAAAAATCATTGAGATATCGATTATTTTAAGTGAAATAAGAAAATTACGAAAAAATGTGAAATTAAAAACGAGTTTGGATTATTTAATCGGTTTTAGCATCTTTTTCAGCGCTGTCTACATTACCACTTGAATGCCAAGTGAGTCGTTCTTCGTAGAACTTGATAACCACTTGAGGACACTTGACATTTGCCAGTTTGGCGGCCACCAGATCAGCTTCTTCGCTATCCTTCCATTTAATGAGAAACATGAGTTCTCCGCTCGCATCTGTGGCTCCAATAATCTTTTCAGGTTCGAGTCCGCGATCAAAACCACGAACTTTGGAAGATGAGTCTTCACTCTTTTTCTTTTTCTTATCAACATCTGTGGCAACCGATTTCTTCTTTGACTTATCTTTATCTTTATCTTTATCCTTATCTTTATCCTTGTCTTTATCGCTATCTTTAGATTTATTTTTCTTTTTAAGATTCTCTTCGAAAGCAGCAATTAGTTCAGGACAGTCGAGATTCTCAACGGGTTCCCAAGTGTTGTCCTCTTCGGTATAGCCTTTCCATTTCAAGTAATACTCAACTCTACCGCCACGATGTCTCTTATCAACAATCTTTTCCACCACATACTCCTCTTCTTCCTCTTCCATATTAGAGTCACCATTATCTTTTTCCTTTCCCATAATTGATGATAATTACAAATAAAATGTATTTAAACGGTTAGTTGAGAAATGGCGCACAACAGACAACAGACAACAGTCAACCCAAACGTTTAATATCAAAAACGCGTGTATGTTTAAAATGTCTCACATAAATACCGTTTTATAATACAAACCAATAAATTAGGATAATTATGGATCACACTAGGTTTCAGCCCGTGCTTGGCACGAATTATTATTATTTAAATAAGTTCTGATTGTATTGTTTATATTAATTAACCAATTAATAGCAATTTTCTAGATGTATACTTAAAACATTTACATTTTATTTTTTATTTAGGTAAAGGAATTTTTTATGTGGCCTCTATGCTATGATCGCATATATCTTATCATTACCTATCCATTGATAGCTGGCATATGGGATAAGGGCCTTGGATTACCCATAGAACCCGAAAAACATCTAACTCGATAATTCGAGTTTGTGGCACATGGCAAAACTTTAGATCGAAACCTACATTTTCGGACTACATTCGATTTAAGGAATCCAAAAATATACTATTTTGCCAAATTTGAGCCGCAATCAAATTGACACCCTACCTTATTTTGATTATTTTGATTATTTTAATGAATCCATTTTTATCATTTATTTTTACGATTACGATGTAAATGGCATTATGCGTATTAACGCTATTGCATAGTATTGCATGCGAACTCATGTTAAACGTTGTGTACGTTAACGGTCACACAACGATAATGAATTTAAGGCTTAAGTGGTTGCTATGATACTGAGGAATACTTGAAATATGATTATATTGTATAATAAATATACAGGCATTGATCTAAACTAAACTATGAAACGTGCCCCCGATGAGTTCTGTCGGGCTTTGTCAGGCTCGGGCCTTAAGTTAAAAACTGTATATGTCCGGGCTTTTGTACCAAAAATAAAAAGCCCGAAAATTTTAATTTTGGAAAAATATTAAAGTAAACATTATTAAAATATACAAAAATTTTAAAAAATAATCGAATATCATTAAAACTAAACATTATTTACAAATTAGCATAAATGAAATATAATTATAACCAAGTTAGACACATAAAAATTTAAGTCAGCATTTGATTTTGTAATTAAAATTTTTAGCTCACTTTTTTTCAAAAAAGGAGAGCTTATGGATTTGAGTATGTCCGTCCGTCTGTCTGTCTGTCTGTCT
>JAQIXJ010001020.1:0-24422 GCA_034700185.1 Phthiracarus laevigatus | reverse complement strand
TTTATATCTTTTTAATCTCTTTTATTTCCAAGTTGAATGCTAACACACTCGAATAACCAATTAATGTTAGCTGCAGAAATTTAAACACTAACTCACCTTTAACTTTGTGGACAAAGCGATACAAGTTGCTTTGTTAATCGTTGGCTCGTTAAACCATTTTAAAAAGTAGAAATCATAAATTTCGAAATTGGATAATAAAGTTGACCGATACTCAGTAAATAACAATAAATCTACCAATGTGTAGTTTGGATCGCAATGTATATCTTCAGAGTGTTTCCTATGTGATTAAACAATATGTTTAACTATTTTAATTCCACTAGTCTCAAAAGTTTCCACAGTCATTAAAACAGTTAATAAAAGGACAGCAGCTGTATATATGTCTTTTCAACTAGTTTTAACTAACAAAACTTTTAGAGTTTCGATTTCTTCAAGTAAACCATAATTGAAACAAAGGTTTCCGATTGAGCTCGATATAATGCAAGGTTTTTTTCGGAACGCAAATTAAGTTTTGATAATTTTGCAATAAAGTAGTCATAGCTCTTCCCATGTGCTTTGCATTTAGTGATCACCTCGGCGGGAAACAATGGAAAGTGTGTTCAATCGATTTATCTCCGTTGTTACTTCGTTTTATTAAGTTGTGGAAATTGCTTTTTGCAAACTTTCCAACATTTTCATCGAAAAAAAAAGAAATAAAACTTTAATTATACATCCACTTCTTCTATTGTTTTAAACAAACTTATTGTTTCTACTTATGAATGGGACTGTAATTTATTTAGCTAGCGTAATTCTATCAAGTTTTTGTCGGTTGGTGTGAACTGTCCCACTGCTAAATTATTCAAAGCGTTTACGAAGTGTATATCTTTTTTGACCAATTGTCTCTGTTAGCTCAAAAGCTTAAAATGGCTGCCATAAATTATTTTCAAACAAAATATCATACTTGCTGAAAGATGAATGAAAAACAAAATTGTTCGAGTGAAATATTTATTTTAATCACAAATCGATTTTTTTAAGCAATTTATTTATAACAATGGATATTTCCTCAATAAAATCACCACCTCCTTCAGTAAACTGTGAAGTGTGTTCCTTAAATACGCACTTAAACTTTTTATATCAGTTTTACATTGATTAACTGGGAGCGAAATCGTTGAATGAAATGTCATTTCAATAATGTTAAACGCTGCTTTTCCTGTTTGAGCGTAAAGAAGTACTTTATTTAAATCTGGGCAAACACCGGCTTAGGAATTATAAATTTTTAGCAAAGACTGAATTATTGTCCTTATTAACTTGGATTTGGCTACGCCTGCTTCGCAATTACCACATTTTGTATTTGATTTGTAGATGTTTTGCAAAATTAGATTAAGTACAAACAGTCATTTTGTTGTTTTGTGTTAATTGACCTCATTAACTTGTAGCAATTATCTTCGGAATGCATTTCGGTGTTAAATATCTTTAAATTTTTGTTTTCGCTAAAGCATTGCTGATTTTATCACTTATGCTGTATGTTGCGTTATTTTCAATACTATAAACGGACTATTCATTGACAGTGCATTGAAAGTCATTTTTTTCAAAAGTAGTTTCTTATTTTACAAACCAATCCACATAATTAAAAACGTCACAATAATCAAACTTGGCAGCATATATTTTAATCGCTTTGATATTATTCAAATGTTTTTGCTTGATGTTAAAATTTTTTATCTCATTCTACTAATTCATACATGGGAAAAACCACATGCACTTTTCTAGTTAGTAATTTTGTTCATCGGTTTTAATGTTTTATCTCCTATACCTGTTGATTTACATTTTTCGTCGCTTTCTAAAGTTTTTAATAAACCCAAAACTATTTTTAATTTTGAAATTTGAAAACAGAAACATTAAAAGTGACATTTTTTATTTTTAGAAGAATCATCAAACGGAACTTTTCCATTAAGTTTGGTGTACACTACGCTAACAGAAGCTTTGCTTTTCGTTGACGCTGTTATTCCGTTTAATCTTTTAAACTCAGAAAATCAACATGATGCGAACGTAGATGATTAACACTCAACGATTACCATCATGTCTGTGTTCATACAGTTCGGTTCGCATTGAGTGTCATCGTAATGATTTACCAGAGACTGTACATTATGGTAAATAATTTTTACTCCACTTGCTTAGTATGTAGAAATTTACTGATATTTAAATAATAGTGCAGCTATTGATCGCAATCTAAATAAATCGGTTTCAACTAATAAATTAGAAGAATTTTCTGCCGGTTGTTCAAACTCTCCAACAATCAATTATCCATTCGCAAATCTAGTACGGCTCAACACAACATGAGCTACAACTCGTAAAATTCTTTTAGATTACGTCAACTCGGTCATAGCTTTGACACTTAGCTTTACAAATTGTAATAGCTTCAGCTGGATCCAATGGAAATTGAGTGCGTCTAACTATATCGTTTGGGTTGCGCATGGGTGCAATTTCTCGTGTGTTCATTTCAAACTGTTTCAAACTGTATACATTGCAACTTATACGACATTTAAAATGTAACATTAAAATGTAATTTAAATTATAGAAATAAAATTTACTCTAAAATTTTTAAATTTTACATATGCAAAATTTTTTTTAGTTTAAGTCTTAATTTTCCCAAAATTATATAAATGATCCTAACAGTTATGTGTTAAAATCAAGGGTCAAGTTTTTAAGCACAATAATTACGCAAACAAATAAACTTGTTTGTATTTACAAATTGGGCTATAAATAAAATCTAACTTTAAAATTGACTTGCAATTAAAACAGTTTAAAAAGTTCATTTTAAATTAAAAAACATCTAAGAAAAATACACAGTTCGACAATTTAGCAATTTGTTTAAGTCACTATATTACCAAAGAATTTACACTTTTAAACCATTTAAATACGGCTATAATATCTTACATTGCGAACTTCAGTTCAGTAAATAAATGGCCATTGAAATGGTCATACTAACTTACTGTAAGGTAACGTTGAGTTAGACTTATAAATTAGTAAATTTTAAGTAAATGATAAAATTAATCGTAAAATTTAACATATGATTAGTTTCTATCGTATTTAGTCCCAACTTAAATTAATAGTTATTTACCTAAACTTAAAACTTTTAATTTCTATCTTTATAAAAGAAGTTTATATTTCAAATGTAATGTAGAAAAGTTTAAACCGAATGTAAGAATCTTTTAAAATCAATTATAAAATGCGTATAGGAAATGCAATTTAAAAAGAAAAATGCGTAAAAATAATAAGTAAGAGACATTTCCCATATAATAAGAAATAACTTATGATATCAAACTTAGCCACTAAATTAAGTTTCATTTACTGTTCATATTTATTGTCACACTAGGTAATATAAATTAGGCTTATATTCCATTTTTAATTTGACTTTGCAAATTTGTCTGATATATGGATTTGACTGCTCTGTCCGCCTCTCTGTCTATCCGTGCACACTCTTATGTTAATAATTGGATTTTGATCTATACTCTAATTAAAGGATTTTATGATTTTCCTATGTTAATAAATGGATTTTGGCCTATTTTTAATGCTAATTTAGGGATTATGATCTTTACACAAATTAAGAGATTTTGCAGTTTTTTTGTGCTAATAAAAAGACTTTAATTACAAAAAATACAAAATGTAGGTTCAAAATTAAAAAAATAGGTTTAAGGCATTTATGGCGTTAAAAAATGGACTAAAGCAGGCAAAAATCTTATAAAGATAAACAAAATTTAGCTTATGCCGATGCCGCATTTTTGATGAAAAGATAGCAAAATTCAAGCTCAAAATAACAAAAAACTTGCTAAAATAAACAAATTCAGGCAAAGTTGACAAAAATAAGAACAAAATATGTGAGTTTTGCCGGTTTTTGGCTTGAAAATAGTAATATTCCAGTTCTAAATGTCAAAGACTTAAAGAAAAACTAACCAATATGTAGAAAATTATGCCAAAATGACAATAATATATTAATATTTTAAGTGGCATATGCCGTTTTTTTTGTTTTAAAAATAAGAAACTACATAAAAAAAATGGTAAACTTGACCAAAAAACTAGCCAAAATAGGCTAAACATTGCTAGAATAACAAATATTGATTAAAAATAAAAGTGGCATATGCCTCAATTCGCTGTAAAACTATGGGTTTCAAACTTTAAAAATGTCTCAAAATATAACAACATAGGGATACTTGGACAAATTTTTAAAATCTATGTGGCAGATGCCAATAATAAGCGAAAATATAGTAGTTTGTTTTTGATTTCGTTTACTTTTAACCTAATATTTAACGTGTAACTGAAAATATAAAATAATGGAAGCGCGCAAATAAAGAGAGAAAGAGTCACTAAACTATCTAAAATTTAAACAGCAATGTCAGATATTATGTCCGTATTGAGCTTGTTTTTATTTAAACTGTTGTAATTTAGTTTAACTTTAATAGATTTCACTATGGTTTTTCTTTTAATTTTTAAGTTATTTGTGTTCTCATTTACTTTTTACACATTCAATTTTTGCATTTTCAATTGCGTTTCTATTAAAATTCCTAATCTTTTGATTGCATGAATTATTGCTATATTTTTATAAACATGATTTTTTCAATGAATAGTTGACTTAGTTAAAAATCCATTAAACTATACAAAATTTTTACTTAATTTTTTCATAAAGTCTGAATCTATTATAAAAATTATTTTTCAAATTTTTATGCTTCATTAAAATGAGTCAAATACTTAAATTAATAATTCAGGTATATGGAAACATTAATTGATATTAATTGCGCAAAATTAGAACAAAAATCAACAAGTTAGATTTTGGCCAAAAAGTATAATCTATTGATAGATTCTAACTGCCTAAAATGTTTATCATAATTTAAAAATTTAGAAAAATTTTAATTTCTTCATTTAAATAATCAGATATTCTTTATACTTCATTTATAATAAATTTTAAATATTTTTATTATTTTCAATCGTGTTAAAAAAATAATTGAATTATAAAGAATATAAATGAAGTTCAAAATTAACTAACAATGTAAGCGTCGATGTAATAAAGCTCCTGACAAATTTAAAATTTTTGTTAATTTGAAGTTCTTATTGATAAGTTCGTATCAAACTAGCATATTAACATAATAAATAGAAACCAATTTATCCCATTAAACATCAAAATCGATATTTTTACATGTTAAATTATACATTTTTAAGATGTATTACAGATCTAGATAGTATTCAAATAAAAATTGTTCTAAATATTATTGTATATTCACCTTATAGATTCTTAGTTTGTTTTTATGATTAATAACTAAAAACAAGAACGGAACATTCAAAGAGAGCTCACTTTTCTCAGGTACATACATAGGTACCATCAAAATGATTTTAATCTACATCATTATTGTTTACTTCTATGAACGGTTTTTACTAAGTGGTACTAGCCATAGGTACATCACATAAGAGTCCACAGACGGACGGACGGACGGACATCCCAAATTCAATAGCTGACTTTTTCAAAGTGAGCTAAAAACAACAAATTTATGATTTTTTTCCGAATATCTCATTTTAAATTGGTATTTTTATGATTATTATAATAATTCACAAAAAACTAGAATTCTTTATATTAATGTTTTTATTTAAATCATATTTGAAATTAAAAATATTTAAGCTCACATTTTAGGAAAACGCCAAGTTATGGATTTGACCATAATTGTATGTCCTACGGTCTGCCAGTTCGCAGTTCAATATCAGAATAGTGAATCCACCGAATTCTTTAACAAATAAAGTTATTTTTCAATCTTTGTTAAGAAACTAATTTGTTGAATTTTGAGTAAAAAATAGATAAAAAAATTATTAACCTATGAAAAGTGAGCTCTCTTTGATTGTGCCGTTCTTGTTTTCCTATTATAAAGGTTTTATTCAAGTATAAAATCTTAAAGTATTTGTGTTTTTGTTTCGATCAAATATATGAATATTTGATGTGTTATAATAAGCTATTATGTTCAATTCATAGTAGTTATAATATTTTTAAACTAATTCTCTAAGTGATAATAAGAACTTTGATCTACAAAATTACATAAAAACTGTAAATTGTTCCCAATTAGCAGTTTTATAACCTTTTAAAACAAGGAGATTACAATTAATTTGGACTTAGTTACCTTTAAAGATTTTAATGTTTAAACAAATCTCTATTGTTGTCAAAACGTGACTTCTAACAATCATTTTGTTTGCAAACAAATCTGATATGCTTTACATAATCTATAAAGCAGATGGTATAATAAAATTCAAATAATAAAAAAAACACTTAATAAATTTTTAATGCTAAAATTTATTTTCGATTTTTAATTCAAGTAATATATTTTTACAAAGACTAGATTAAAACAATAAAAAACTTTACCTTTCTGTCACTGGTAGTTAATTTTTTTTACTCAATAGACAAGTACATTAGTTTTTGGATTCAGGAAGGAAAGGCATTTGAATTTTAACCAAATTAGTAGTTCAATAATAGACTATAATTTTGGATTAGGATTTAAAAATGTATAGTGTAATGAAATTGATACGTTCTAACTCGAACTTTACGCAAATCTATCCTTTTAGTTATAACATTAATTTACTTTTATGATAAAATAATCATTAGTATTGTATGAAAACTTAAATGAATATAACGTTTACTTATTCAGCAGTTCTGAAGGTAATGAGGAGGTTGTATTACATATCTAAAATTTAACAGTTGTTTCATGTTTCATTAAAAAAGATTCATTTTAGATGCGATAAAAGCGTTGTTATTTATTTAAGATAAAAAAACTTGTTTAAGAGGTTCTAACGCTAACAATTTTTTGCGATGCAAGTGAATATTAACAAGCTAAAAACGTAATCAATATTTAATTACTTCACGAAACTTTCTTTTTTTTATTTCTCGTTAAAAGCGTAGTTTTTTAAAAGTTATTCAATATAAAAGCGTATAAATTATTCGCGTTAAAAAGAGACAATAGGTTTGTAATTTTCCAATTTTCCAATTATTTAGCAAATATTTTGATCAATATGAAGGTTGAATTTTGAAGTGCAATAGAAGCTCTCTATAGAAGACAATTAACATTTCAAGATTATTAATTAAGTTACAGTTTAATCAAAGGTCAATAAAAACCATACAAGGGCAACGCTAAGTATTGCAACCAGCATGCGGATATTAATAGCTACAAATCCCATTAAGCATCAGTGTTTCGTTCAGTGGTACTATATGTAAACCTTGCTTACCAATATAAGCCTCGCCCCTTAGCTCCTCTCCTCATGGATTATTGGTTGCCATATACTGGGGATACAAGTACTATATAGATGAAAGATAATGAATTATAATTTGTACCTATTAAATATTTCACCAGGACATCGGTATAAAAATTGTACCAATCGCTCTTTGCGCGCTCATAACATTTTTTTTTAAAAACGTGGATTTTTGCAATTTTAGGTGTTAATCGTTTAACATATCCTGAATATATTTGTTTTTTTATACCTTCATTGAAAATAATTATACTTGATAAAAGCGGCTAGGCTAAATTTTCTACTCCATATTACCACTACTGATGACATTGTATTTCAATGCAAGTCTACCCTTCATGTTGCGTTTGCTGAAATATTTTAATCGTGAACGCATAGATGGGCAGTTCATAAAATTTGATATGCAAAGCACTGTTAGAAGGCAGCAGGTAATATTAATCCAATAGTACTAGATGTTAATTAATTTAAGGTATTCCAGTGAAGAGTTAAGAGAATAATAATCTGAATTTATTAATATAATAAATGTTTTAACTTTTAAATCAAAGAATTCTTATAATATTGGGTGCTATAAAAAAGTTAAAATTTTTTATCATTTCAAACAAGTAACAGATTTTTTTAAGTAAAATTAAAGTTGATTATATAACTAAATTTTGCATGATGTTAAAGTTAATTAAAAATTAAAATCCTACACCTGGAATATACGAAATATCATGCAAAAAATGAATCTGTAAGCGAAGTTTTCTTTTAAGTTATAACTGAACATAGAATGTGTTTAGAAAGAAACTTGACAAAATATTAAACAAGGTGTCAACAGAAATCTGTACATTAACAACGGTACTTTTCATTGCAAATTGTTGTCTTTTACTTAAATCTTTGATTTGCCCTAACGGAAATCAGAACGATACTAATCGGATTTCCACTTTAGTTAAACTCACAAAAAATTATCGGGAACACTTAACAAGTTACTTTTAAAAATGTAGTTATTTTGTTTTAAAAAATGCCTCTGTATCAACAGATAAAAAAAGAAATATTTTAGCAGCTACTGCACAAACATTTTTTATAAAATCTATCTTCCGTTCATTGGATATTTATGTATTAACTTAAACTTATTTTATCTATCCAACAAAAAATACTGAAACATGAAATGCAAACATAGGTCACTTTTTTAGAAGTCTGCTAGTTTATTGATTTTTCAATGTCTGTCTGTCTGTCTATCAGTTTGCTGTTCTTCCTGTATGTCTGTTCTCAATTTTATATTAGTAATATGATTTCACCGATAATATAAATTAATAAAGGGTGGTTACATTTTTCTGTTTTCTAAGAAACGTATACATATGTGATGAAAGTATGCATTAACAATATAAAAAATTGAGATCTCATGGATTTGACCTTCATGTTTAATATTTTATTTTTATTACAGAACAAATTTAGTTGGGTCATTATTTTCTATTAGAGAGAGTATTTTCGAAATTGTGTTATTCTGTTCCTGATTCCGACGCTTTAAACATAATGTAGTATAGTGCAAGCTCCTTTATTCATTTGTTGTTCGTTATCTTCTCTATTTCGAGACATTCTCATACATCTATAACTTTTTGTATAACGTTTCTGTTCACTTACTCAACGTTCTTTTTTCATTCATGAAGCTCTAAGCTTTACATCACCAGTTCTTTTTTCATTGTTTGTCTTTCTTTAAGACTTATGTCGGTCCATTGAACATCTGTGTCCTTTTTCTTCACGATATATTTTCTAATTAACCTTGCCTTTTTGTGAGCTTCTATTTATTTGTTGTTCATTGTTTCTTCGGGAGTTGAATTACCATAGAACAAAGTAGTTTGATCGCTATCGTTGACTTTCGTTACTTTAATATTCTACCTTTGCATGATTTTTCTTTTTTTATAGATTTCTCTCTTCTTTGGTTATTATTTTTTCTTAGATTATTAAGTGTTATATAATATAATGATTATTTAAATTTAAGAAACAAGTTTTAAAAACATATTTAAAAACACCTTTGTTAATGTGTTATATTAAATTTATACTCCGGCATTAAATAGAATACCATTTTGTTCAATTATTTTATAACTATTATTGTTTTTACTGAGTTTTTTGAAAACTTTAAAATTTTGACTTGTTTTAAATTTATACAAAACAGACTTATCTAGCTATAAACGTCAGATTGACACATGAAGAACTTTTTGGAATAGGTCTGGCGATCAGATACTGCTGAAATTGAATTTTTTATAGAAAGATTTATGGCCGCTATTCTTTGTCTTAAGCAAATATCTTGTTATTCTTATTATGTTTTAAAAATTAAGTTTGAATTTCAATATCTAATCTCTTTATTACGGAAAAAATGTGAAATCTATAACTTAGCATAAAACTGCTGACAGTATTACAGACAGAAAAAGGGACGGAAATACACAAATTCATAAGCTCTCCTTTGTCTATAAAAAAAAGCTAAAAGACCAAAATTAAAACATGAAAGTTGAAAAAAACCTAAGTATACGCAAAGAGCCCTGTCAATGACACCTATGTTTAAGATTAATAAAAATTATTTTATCAATATTTATACATTTAAATGCATAGCTTGCAAATATTTAGCTATCCACAGTATTCACATAATTTATCAATAAACAACGCATAGATATTTATTTAGATCAAAATGCACATCCATTGACATGTTTAATTCTAGTTAAACTTGTTTGTTTATAGCTTGGAAAGTTTTGAAATTTAACTTCTCTTAATCCAAGTTTCAACAAATAGCATTTAATCATGGATCATATTATTAAACATACAATAAAAACTTTTTCGTTTCTCTCTGTCTTAGTCCGCAACAATAAAATTTCTAAACGGAATATAAAATATTTTATATGAAAAAAATATTGTTGTTGAGTGCCTAAAAATTAATTAATTCTTGATTTGAATTGTTTAAAAACTTTTTCTTAGTCTCTTATATTTAAAACTAACAACTCACTGTGTCATCTTCTCCTACTTTATTAAAATATGCTATTTTTATTGATTTATCATAATAATACTTTAAAACTTTTTTTACGTAAAAAAAGAAAAAAAGAACTTGTTTATCGCGCAGGAAATACGTATACGATTCAACAATATGTATCTGGTAAATATTTAATTTTAATAAAACAATCCAAATAAACAAATAAATCATTTTTAAGCAAATTACATACAACTAAACTATACTTTCTTATAATAAATTTTTTGGGCTCAATATAACGCATTAATGGGGTGGCTAGTACTCTTTAAATAATTTAAAATTTAATACTCTTATACAATATTTATAACAATATAATTTTTTAACTTTTTAATATAACTCTAATTAATCCAGTCGAGTTTTGAATGTCTAGGTGTGCGTGCTTTAGCTCTTTTTATTAATAAAGGGATTTGCATAGTTTTTATCTTTAATTCAAAATTCTGGAAGTATCTGTTTCTTTTTAGTAAAGTTTTGCTTTTTTATGCATACCAATATATCTTCTTTATTCTTACTTTCGTAATTTATATTCAAAGTGAGCTCAATATGAGTGTTCTTTGAGTTTGAATTTATTTTTACTCTCTTTATTAGTTATACGACTATTTTTCAAACTTGATTATATTTATCGCTAGTTGAGAATGCCTTAATAGTTTAAACTTTTAAAAGATAAATATTTTATTTTGTAATTTTTATTAAAATTCTAAAATTTTTTATTGTAAATAAATGATTGCAAATAAATTATGTCTGCAATTCTAAATAAAAATGCTTAATAGATGAGTTTTCCACATCTTTTCTTTCATAGTGTTGCAATAGTTACAATTTGGTAAGAATATCACAGGACCGGATTCTGTCACACGATCATAACTTATAATGAATGCAATTAACATTGCAAGTTCTTGCTGTATCATAGAAGCCAACATTTGTCATTTAGTATTTTATTTTAAAGGTTCTATCGCTATCTATCGAGTAATAAATGTACAAAATTACTAGTTTTGCAGCGTTATTATGGAAAATTTCGGAAATTTTTCCGGAAATACTTCAGAATTATTCTCTTTTGTTATACACTGTGAAGGCATCCAACTTTTATACATTTTTTTGATAAATAAATATTAAGACAAATCAAAATTTTGCAAAACACATTTTATAAAAAAAACAATTTATAAACTCTGAAATTTAATAAAAATAATTCATTGAAAATTGTTTTTTTGTTGTTATTATCTTATTATAATAATTTAGTTAATTTTTTAAAAAATTTTATCCTGAAAAAAGTTTTGAATTTTTAATTTGATGAAATCTAAAATAAAAATTGAAGCGCGTGTGTTTAAAAATTTTTCAGTCTAATTTAATAAAATATAATTATGAAAATAATGTATTTTTACAAAAAAAAATAGTGTTTCTATTAGTTTGCAAAACTTTCTGAAATACTTCGGAAATATTAGCGTTCATAAACTTGGGAAGTTTAACAACCAGTCATTCAACCCAAGGTATTATCGCACTCGATATGGTTATACTTGCGCTCACACACACCAATTGCGTTGCGCTAACAATCGCACAACAGTTCGCACACTTAATCCAACGCATTGAACATATCTGTTTACTACTTATATATCGGTTATATATTGTTTTATGACTTCAACTAATTAAACATAAAACTGTATCTATATATGAAATGAATTAAACAGGTTGAAAATGAATGTGAAATTGGATTGAATATATTTTAGATCGACAATCGTTGTGTATGTATGGTTGTGTGGCGATAGTGATGGGCGATAGTCGATAAAAACTAGTCGACAGTTTTGAGTCGACTGTTCGACTGATCGACAGTTCGCCCAAATCGCACATTAAAACACATCTAAAATGCGATTATACTGCCAATAATGACCACTACGAATCACCATCATTATCATCACGCTATTCTCACATCCGCTCAACCATTGTACACGTCTTCAGCGGTCAATATCCAAGACATACAGCCAGACAGACCCATAGGTTATGGAGCTTTTGGCGTTGTGTGGTATGTATTGCTATATATATTGCTATGTATTTGTCTATTATCTGAAAGATTAGAACAGTGAGAGCACAGAGCACTACCCTTTGTCAGCGAACACTACCCAACGTAGTCTAACCTAGTCTTTCACGCGTCTTTGTTCTCCACAACCAACAAACCACTATCATATACACCATTATTTAAACCATATTTAAACCATATTTTACCATTAATTTTATTATTTTTGTTTTGTTTTTTGTGTGGCATTTGACGCGAAAAATTATTCATTTATTAATAATTAGAGCACAGTATATCTAAAATTAATTGAACTAAAAAAATAAGAATGATTACACAAAAGAAAAATTGCGTAATTGTTAGCGAAATATTTTTTGATTCCCAAAACGATTATTAAATGTTGAAATTTGTCGTTTAAAAACTGGAAACGAGCGGAAAAGAAAATCATTTTTAGCCCACCTTTGCGAAACATATTTGGTTTTTTAATCATAAATATAAAAATAAGTCGACTTTTAAAATAGTTTACACAATTGGCACACAAATCGCAGTCACAATCGCTATAACGTTGCGCACGTAAAAACTTTTTTCGCTTTGAGTTCGCATTATTACTACTGTTATTATTATCGTTGTAACGTATAGGTCGGTAACGGATCCACGCGATGGTAAGAGAGTTGCGCTTAAGAAAATGCCGAATGTCTTCCAAAATTTGGTGTCCAGTAAGCGAGTGTACCGCGAGATTAAAATGCTGTGCTTTTTCAAACACGAAAATGTAAACCCAAAATCATCGATTGGTTTTATTCATTGATTCATTTCTGTTAACCACTGTCTAAAAACAATTTTTAGGTACTTTCGGCTTTAGATATCTTACAGCCGCCACACATTGACTTCTTCCAAGAAATGTACGCTATTCTTCTAACATAATATAACTATTTAATTCAATAAAATCGCAAATTCATTTCGCTTTTGTTTTGATACACACAGTTATGTGATAACCGAACTGATGCAAAGTGATTTGCACAAAATCATTGTCTCATCACAGCCTCTAACATCAGATCACGTCAAAGTCTTTCTCTATCAAATACTTAGAGGCCTAAAATACTTGCATTCGGCGCATATATTGCATAGAGATATTAAACCAGGGAATCTTTTGGTCAATAGTAATTGTTTGCTCAAGGTTTGTACTCAATTCCAGATGAGTTATGCATCCGATTTTACAAATTAAATCTAATTTTTCAATATATTTATGCTTAAGATCTGTGATTTCGGATTGGCTCGAGTCGACGAAACCGATTCGTCGAAACTAATGACTCAAGAAGTTGTCACACAGTATTACAGAGCGCCGGAACTTTTGATGGGCGCTCGTCATTACACATCTGCCATCGATATTTGGTCTGTCGGATGTATATTTGCTGAATTATTAGGTCGAAGAATATTATTTCAAGCGCAAACTCCAATACAACAGGTAAAGCTTACGAGTTAATACCACTAATACATGTTTGCTTTAATTTTGATTGATTGGTATATTTAGCTCGAACTTATTACTGATCTTCTGGGAACACCAGACAGCGACGACACGAGGTATGCGTGCGAAGGCGCGAGAGTGCATATACAACGAAGACCATACAAGTCGCCATCATTGGCTTCATTGTATAACTTATCGCCGCAAGCAACTCACGAAGCTGTGCACCTTTTATGCCAAATGTTGATTTTCAATCCCGTATGTTAATCTTAATTCAATTATTAAACCCCGATTGTTATTGTTTTGTTCGCATAGGATAAGCGGATTAATTGCACGAATGCATTGAGTCATCCATATTTGGAAGAAGGAAGATTGCGATACCACTCTTGCATGTGTAGGTGTTGCCACTCTGTGGGCTCCACTCGCCGTTATATCACTGATTTGGAACCTGTTGCTCAAACGCCTTTCGATTATGGCTTTGAAAAAGATCTTTCTTCGGTTCATCAGGTTAAAGGTATATGATTGTGAACGAGTGCGCATAAATGTTAATTGATTTGATTACAATATATATTTACGCATATATTCAACAGAACGATTGCATAAATCAATATTAGGAAAGTGTGCAAATTCTAATCGCGTGCCTTTATGTATAAATCCACATTCAGCGGCCTTCAAAAGTTTTGCAAGGTTTGTAGATAACGATTTATTTATGAATTCAGTTGTTCTTACCTTAATTGCAAAAGTAATACTGGTTGTGAGGTCACGTATCAATATATAATGTATAAACGATTAATATAGTTCATGTTTGTTACAGTTCGACAGTTGCTCATCCTTCAGAATTGCCGCCTTCGCCGCATTGCTGGGAATGACTATAATTTCATGGTTAGCGAGTTTGAAGTTTAGCTTAATTTTAAAAATATTCATTGGCAGCTGTTTTGTCCTATAAAGTTGGCGTGAAGTAGTGCTACAACTTTTGGCTTACTGTTTACGGAAAATATAGTCTGCTATTATTTATAAAACATTTAAATTGAAGAAAAATGCATTGTTTAAGTGATCAGTTGATCACATACCATAACATAGACCGTATACGTAGTAATGATTGTAATGTGTCTATAATGGAGACTAACTCGTACGCGTAACGTGTAATTTGCGTATCATTGCAATGTCATCTCGAATAACGATTGAATTGTAAATATTGTAGCCGTTAATCGTGATTCAGTTCCTCGTATCCTAATTCATGTTCTAATGCATACTTTAGAATGGATTCATTAACGTATAAGTCTATAGCAATTTTGTATGCTATTTATCCGTATATATATTATATATATATAAGTTATAAGTTAATCTAAATCGTAAATCGTATATGCATTCAGATTTCGATGAATTTGAATGACAGCTCATTTGATCTCTCATATAATGTTGCAAAGGCCGCAGTGTTACTCTACTGTCTACTGTTAGTCTACTATTCGCAGTGTTATCTGAGTTGATGTATAAAATCATTTTAGTGTTGCCATAAGTGACCGTTAGATATGATTTTCCAAAGATATTCAGTTATAGTCAGGATTAATTAGTTTATGGAATTTGCTATATTGTGCCTCAATTAACAGATTTTCAAATATCTGTACTCATCTTTGTAAGCAGACCTCGCTTTAACAAAACTTGCAATCATATGCATAGATCTCTCAAATACAAATAGTCATTCATTACTACAACAACAACAATCATATCTTCATTTTTCAAGTCCAAAACACAACTCATTTTTATAATTTAATGTTTACAATCATTTTGTACAATAATTATCGACATCTTCTTTTGACGAATAGATTTGATCAATTGATTTAACTGACTGTGAGCCCAAGTCCTTAATTTTAATTATTTTTATTTTTGACTTAATTGTCAGTTTTTTATATCAAATTTATTGTAATTTCATATTCCATTATCAGTTATATTCTATTTGTATCGTGATATTAATTTTGTTTTGTGTACACATATCGATCCACTAATACGTAGATATATATATATATATTTGTGGATACGATATATGGAATAGTTATTTTAAAATTAGATAATGTTTTTAAAAACAAATCATTTAATCATGTTTTTTAGACACAAAAAAAAATGTTCCCCTATATGTAAATTATTGGTGAATTGAACTAAACGTTATGAAAGAAAAATTGGTACATGCATTGCTGTTAAAGCGGTGCAACAAGCTGTGCCACTGCCAGACTAATTCAATTTGCTTTCACTCAAAGCAACAACAAGCTGTGCCACTGCCAGATAAACATATATTTGCTTTTCATTTAAAGTAAAAACAAATTGTGGTCATTATTAAAACAATATTTCAATAATTGATATAATAATTATAATCCTATGGGCTTTTTTTTATATAGTGTTGGTTTGTAAATGTATATTTGAAATAATGTGTAAACAAATTTGTGGATCAAGTCTTATCAGAATTTCTATACACTTTTAATATTTTCATCAAAAAAAAACTTTTTTTGCTCATACCATTGTATATCAATTTTTATACGATATAAAGTTTATCATTTCAAATGATATTTAAATTTCGTTTCGTCATTTCGTTTATTTCACATAATTTAAACCTTTATTTTACATTATATTAGGTCACACACTATATTTTAAACACAATACGATACAATTGGTTACATAATTATAGGTACAATGCGTTCGCAAATATTTAGTGTACAGATTATGCTATTTTAAATAATGAATTACTTGTTGACAAAACTTTCGCCCTTTGCTATGCTTGCCTTTAACTCGGGAATGGCGTTCTTAACCAATTCTTGCTCAAAACTGGATAATGTTCCCAATCCTAGATTTTTTTCGATGCCATTTTTCTAAATCAAATATACCATTATTTTAAGAATAATATAGTTTTCATTCGTAATTACTAATATTTACCCCTAAAAGAATAGGTGTTGCAAAATAAGAAGCTTCGGTAACATCTGATTTAACGTAAGCGCACTCAACCACTTCTTTACCATTTAATGCTTGCAATAGCTATTTATAAAAGAATTAGCTGTTAGTATTTATGTTAATCTATGGTAAGTAAGTATATCGAGCATACAGATATGGCAAATCTTGCGCCCGCGAAAGCCATTGAAAGTGTAGCTGAACCCTAAATTAATTAACAAAAATGATAATTTAATGTTAAAAAATGTTGGATTCAGTGGAAATGTCTTACAGTTCCAGCCTTTGCTTTCACCACTTCAGTTCCTGCGTCTTGAATTCGTTTAGTGAGCGCATCCAATTGATCGGCGGGAAACGAAACCGACGGCTTAGCTCTGGATATAACTGGAATTATAGTGATTCCTGCGTGACCGCCAATCACTGGAACGTCAACCGACGACGCATCCAAACCCTTCGCTTCGGCAATAAAAGTGTTAGCTCTCACCACATCAAGCGTTGTCACTCCAAATATGCGCTTTGGATCGTAAACATTATTTTTCTTGTAAACCTCCGAAGCGATGGGAACCGTTGAATTCACAGGATTTGAAATGATTGCGATAAAAGCTTTTGGACAATATATAGAGGTAGCGGTCACTAAATCGCGAACTATGGACGCGTTAGTGTTGAACAAGTCATCTCTGGTCATTCCGGGCTTTCGTGGCACTCCAGCCGGTATTACCACCACATCACTGCCCACAAGCGCTTCTTCCAACTGTTCACTGCCAACATATCCTTTGACGCGAGCTCTGGTATTGATGTGACTTAAATCAGCCGCAACTCCAAGTGTATGCGCGATATCGTATAGACTTAATTGAGACACCAGTGCGCTATGTTTGAGAAGAAGAGATAATGGCTGACCGATACCACCGCTGGCACCCAATACCGTCACTTTAGATAATCGCTGCAAATTTGCAAATTAATATTATTATTTTTTAAGTCATATTCATATTTGGTTTACTGTTCGTTAAACACAAACCTCGCCACTTGTGCTCAAATTTCGAGATTGTCTTAAACCAATTTGTGGTAAAGTTTTAGCTATACGAGTAAACATTTTTTTAAAGAACTAACAATTCAATTAAAACGTGTTAATAAATAAATTTAGTTAAATTATCTATAATTTTGTTAAAGAGAAGGTCATTCATAAGACATATTCACGGTTTCAGTACTTTTATCTATTGATTAATGATGAGTATAAGCTCGAGCGGGAGTAACTCTAAAGTATGCTTTAGCTCAGTTTGAAAAGTCAATGTCTGTCCACGTGAATGTGTCTGCCTGTAGACTTTTTGTTAATTTTTTAAAATTTTTTCATTTTTTAATTCATTATGTTTGCGATAAGATTTTTTTATTTTAACAATTTTTTTTATTTTTTAATTCTTTTAGGTCTGAAAAATTGTCTGAATTTTATATATATATTGTAGATGGTTTGTGAATGAACTTTTTAAGAAAATTATACAAAAATCGATACACGCCAATTCGTTTGACGTAATATTTTGATCACTTATTCATGCATGGTTACCATGTACTCCAACTAACTTTGGAATTATACAAAAAAGATACTTTAAAATTTTTAAAAATAATCCTAAACTTGATATGTATAATTACTAGGGCTGTGAAAAATCGGTTTTGGCCGAGAAAGTTTTATAGGTTTAAACTCCGTTTAAAGTAGTTTTATGCATTACTTAATTTAAAGTAATGAATTTAAGACAAATTTTTTAACCGAAAAACCCGATTTTTGAAGTCACTGACCGAAATAACCGAAAATAAACTTTACTAACCGATTTTCTTAAAACATGTTTTAAATTTATTTTATCTTGAATTGTTTACATGGGTTTTGCAATTTATTGGCTTAATTATTTCTTTAAAGAATAATTAAAAATCAACAAAATATCATTAAATATACTGAAGAATAGATAAGAAAAAAATCCACATTTAGAATTGTTTACATTAGGTTCAAAATCATTTAATCAAAAAGATTTAACGCTCTGCGTTCTGTTAGTGTCTGTAGAAGTTGAGCGTTCATTATCTGTTTAATGTCATTTTTTAAATGAAAATAGACTTAGTTTTACTCATAGAAACATCGAAATGTATAACATTATTAAAATAATTCAATTATATAAATATTTAGTCGACCGAAACTTTAACCTAAAATCTAACCGATAACCGACCGAACTTTACCATTTTTCTGACTGAAATTTCACAGTTCTAATAATTACATATTATTTACTAAAATATGTAATAAGTATACCATTTATGTCGTCACTAATGACCATTAGATGTGAACAAAAAGGGTTGGGCTTTATTTAACCATAAAGTTTGCATGAAGAGGGCATTTAATTAAAAAATACAGTTAATTTCATGAATGGAAATATTTCAGTGAAATTTTGGTAAAAAATTCAAAAAATTATCGTTAGTACAAAACTAGTTTTATATAATAGAAATATTATTAACAGTTTTTTTCATTATTTTAACAATTAATCTCAATATTATTGTCTATCATATTAATGTCACTGTCAATGGAATTTATAACCATATAATCAGTGTAAGTCTAATAGTCCATCACTTTCCCAATAGTCATCTTCGATTACTTTAATTTTTCTGTTAAAGGTTTATCTGGAATTAGTTGTGTAATAACCCAGTTTTCATAGACTGATTTTCATTTCTGTTTGATAATAGGTGTCTATTTTTGTTCCTGTATAAACTAATTGGGTATTATTAACAAAGCTGTTTGAGAAACCACGCGTGCAATATTATGAATCGTTAACAATTTAACAATCCGTCCAACAGTCAATACAGAAACTCCAGATAATTCAGCAATTTAATCATACTTTTCCATTTTCTGAAAGGGAATTGATTTTCTACTGTTGCTTTAATATTTAGTACAATACTTTGTGATTGTTTACAACAGCACGACCTTTAAATGATTTCGAATGGTTTTTTAACATATATAGCATTGCCATAAGTAAATTTATGAAATTAAATTCGCTCATATATAACGACAGCATATTCATTTAATTTTAAAAATGTATTAAGTTTTATATTAAGACACGGAATGTCGAAATTTAAACAAATCGTTTAATTAAACGAGAATTTCGCGCAAGCGATACAAAATATGCGTTCGTTAAACGAACGAAAAACGATTAATTGACAAACAAAGGCGCGTAATCCTTTATATGAGCGACTATCGCTTATTATGTTCTCTTTCGCCTCATCTCTCCGTACCAGATGACCGCTCCCGTCCCCTGAGAATAGGCCACTTGATTCCACAGTGCGTACCCATCGTAGCACCATTCAACAATTACGTTTTCGTTGCACCAGTCGTTCCTTACGTGCGACCTCTCGAAGACAGGCGGCTCGCGATTGATGTTTTTAATGGACTCTCGTACCATTCCCAGCCATCCCAAAACGTAGCGAGAAATACAAAACGAAGGGCGAGTGAATGTCGTTCGCAACGAATCGCAAACGAGTGTTCTCGAGCACATCGTTTTGAAATTGGATGGAGTCTGCGTTGATTTCGGCGGCACTTCGGTTGTCGGCCGCGTTTTGCGCGTATTTGACCACGATTTTCGCTCTCATGGTGTCAGTTACATCGGGTCCCGCTATCGATATTAGTGGCGCACCAGCGACTCCAGCCGTGTCATAGATGTCGGCGCGAAACCATGTTGTAGCGAACGAACCGCTGTCGGTATTGCAACGAATTTCGAACTCTAAATTCGATTCCGTTTCGAGTTCGTCATTGACTCGAATTTGGTCTGCCGTCCATTCAGGATACGGTTCGTCCCAATCGTGAAATTCGTTGGGGTCGACTAACCAAAAGTTTGATTTTCCTTCGCTGTCTTGCTAAATCTTCATCATCTTCACTTTCAACTTAATTATCGTTTTCTGATAATTCTTCAACTTT
This sequence comes from Phthiracarus laevigatus, assembly GCA_034700185.1. Classification (NCBI taxonomy): domain Eukaryota; kingdom Metazoa; phylum Arthropoda; class Arachnida; order Sarcoptiformes; family Phthiracaridae; genus Phthiracarus; species Phthiracarus laevigatus. Next base: position 3,862 of record JAQIXJ010001020.1, on the reverse strand, counting down.
TGTCGGATCATAGAGTTGTCTAGCAGCTTCATAAAAGGCTAACATTAGATCTTATTTTGCATATCTAACCATTTTGAGAAACATAAACTTAGCCAAGTATAAAGAGAAAAACTTATTTTCGCGACGATATTGACACATACTGGAGTTGGTATGTCTCCATGAGTTTTCTATAACATTAGTATGCACTCCAATCTCCGGATCTTAAAAATTAATGCTCATTGTCTCTAATATGATCTAATCCTTCTTAATAAAGACTGTCATACGATTTCCAGCAATTAGAGTAAATTGTGGTACCATCCAAAATCCAGTCTTTAATAATGCCCATTTAAGTTTCAGTGTCTATTTTTTCTACTGGCACCATAAAGCACATCTTAGAGTCAAGTTCGTACCCATTGTCCATCAACTTTATTACCTCGATGATATTTTCGACGCAATTTTTATGACTTATCGATTTCAGCGATACGTCCAACTCCACCAATTTTCTCCTTTTTGTTTATCATTTCATCAAAAACGACTTCTCTAAGAAACGATGCCCAATCAGTATGCTTTTGTTGAGCTATTCTCGTTTTCTTAGTAATAATCTAAATCGAGGCATTATCAATCCATAAAATTGTAAAAACCATAATTTTTGGGATTGATAGATAGTCGAGCCAGGAAAGTTCCTTTTCATGACACTACAACAATTGATAAGAGATATAAGATTATAAGAGCAGATACTACAAATAAAATAAAAAAATAATAATACCTTTAATTACTAAAAGCAGTCTTAGATTTAGGGTATGGTATGTATTCATAGCCGCATTTCCACTAAAAATAGTCAAAAACACTAATATCCTTATATAGTTCCATAAAATGACCATGTGGAAACCAATAGGAACCATCCTTAAGAATAAATTCCACTCTTGTACTGTATGTTCACTTATTTGCACACTTGCTTTACTAGTATGCATATAATAGTACTGTGATTATAGCAACAGCATACTAATCAAACATAAATAACGTTAGAAAATAATCTATTATCTTGTTCTGTCACATATCTGCCATCCTTTGCTCTATCTTCCGATAAGCTTAAGACTTTCACCCACCGACTCCGCTAATTATAAGCTTTCAAACGATATACATATTGTTAATTGATCCACTAGTTTTTATTTTAATTCAGTTCGGGATTAATTGGATCAATTGACAATATATATATCGTTTGAAAGCGAAAAATTAAAGGATTTGATTGATAAATGTCTTAAGCTAATCTATAATTCGATTAAAGAATGATTAGTGGTGACAGAAAAAGATAAATCATGGGTGGACATACAGTAGTTTAATAAAACTCTCTCGACTTTTTCGATTCACTGTTCCATATATTATCATTAATATAAAATGTACCAATTTTATTGCATAAATTCAGTTCACGTGTCATTTAAAAAAATATTTGAAGCACACTTTGTATAGATATTACTAAACATGGGCAAAACATAAAAAACTTAACACTTAAAATTGAATTACATTTTTTGTCGTATATTTTATATATTTTGAATCCGGATAAAAATAATACCAAATTTAAACAGCCACCGACGAGACATTTCCAATGATACCACATTTGTCAAGATAAGAGACTTAACTCACAAACTATGGATATCCAAAATGATAACCTATTCTTTAAAAAGTTACAGTACAACAATATTAAACAATTCATTATTACAAAAAAACGTGTTTAACTTTATATTAGAGTTTCACGTTTTGTGGTATCAACTCGTTAACCATTTGAATGCTATCGATAAGTGCTGTTTTGCTTAGTTTAATCAATAAAATTCGCAAGTTTTTCATAGTTGTTTTTAATGAAAATTAAATCTAATATTTATTTAACGAAAATTTTATTTGCAAATTTAATCGATGCAGCATCGGAATCATTTATTAATAAAATACTTATCTTAATGTTTCAAATGGATTGCACAATAAACAGATTTCCATGTGCCCATTTTGTTATTATTGGTTTTTATGTTATAGCTGTTTAGAAATTCTAATTCTTATGTGATATTTCAAAAATTATTGTCACAATATATATTACAACGTTAACATTATAAACTTGAGTCTAATGTTGTCACAAACTATTTGCTCTGTACAACTCAATTGTATCATTTTGTTGATCATAATTTTAAGCCTTTTAAAGCTTTTTTGCATATATGGAGTGTTATTAGTAAAAAAGTAGGAAATTGTCATAGTTAATTTCGTTAACAATTACCACAGCTTTCCTCTTCACTCCATCCAACTGGATAATCCATTCCCCATTAACCCCTGCATTCCTCCAAAATATGACTAAAATCGGGACAAAAATAGTAATATTGCATTAAATTTTTTTCGAAAATTTTAGTTCTTATTGTTATAATAACTCATTTTTATTGTCATTAAGATTTTGTTTAAAATTTAGAGTTATAGTGCCGTTCATTTATGGTTAGACATATTTACTTCAACCTCTATTTTTTCAATTAAAATTATAAATTAATGAAAAAAACAATTAGTTATATATTTGTTATTAGTAGGGATAGCGATTTTCAGGTAAATCCCGGTTTTTTCCTTTGATCACATAACCGGGAGATTAACATATTAACTTATATTAAACATAATCATTTAATAAAAAGTGGTTTTATTTTCCCGGTTTTTCTCGGTCTTGCTGTTTTAGGAAAATTCCCGGATTTACGCATTATTTCAATAAATTACCCGATTTTGCTATATACTAAATTTAACAAATAATTTCTAAATATAAAACAAAAACCTTCTTGATGTATTCCTTTAATAATCTAAATTAGAAAAATTTAGAGCGTTATTTGTTAAAATTCTGGAAAAATAGTTTCATATTTCTAATATTAATTGTTACTTCAAAAACTTATTAAAGAAATTCGACAGCGTTTTTAGAAAAATAAAAATAAAAAATGTTTCATAATCATTTTAACTCTTTTTTTGTAAATTATTGTTTTTTAATCCCATTAAAAATAAATTTTAGTTCCCGGATCCTATCACTGCTTTTGGTACATTTTTGTTCCCGGCTCCCGACTGTTTTGACTAGTTTTTAGTCCCGGAAATCCCTATCTCTAGCTATTAGTTTTGACGTTTACGCTAGAATAGTAAACGGGTACCCGAATGTCGGGTTCGGGTCGGGTACCCGACATGTTTGTCGGGTCGGGCCGCGTTCGGGCTCAAACCTTTTGAGTAAAATTTATATTATAAAACCGACTATCATAAAAAAATACAAAGAAATGATCAAAAAATTTAGGAAAACTTGCCATTTTTAAAAATACAACTTTATTTATACTAAATAACAAATAAATAGTTGTAAAACTACTAAAATATATATTTTATGTGGAATTATTTTTGCAAAAAATTATTGACATTTGCTTAAATGGATTATCGGGTCGGGTTCCGAAATTGCTATCGATTTACTAGTCTAGTTTACGCGACAAACTTATGTTTTCCCTGGATGTTATTGATTTAATTATACGTTATTAATGTATAACATTAATAAATAAATCGCGATCAATAAACAGTTTTATATAAAACTTGCGATAACTGTTATAAACGGGTTAATTAAAATAAACCAAACAAAACTTATCTAAAAACGTAAAAACGGACAAAACTGTCAAATTTATGTGGACGTAATAAACGGCATATTACTAGTAGAAAAGTAAACATTGAATACAAACTCTTACTCCACAGACTAATTCAAACACAAAATTTGATTGGAATATTGATAAATGGCACAACAAAACAGGTATATATTGCGGTAATTGTTTTTCTATTTGTTATCATAATGGTTTGGTTAATGTATTTGCAGATACGGTTTAATTAAATTATCGTCAAAAACTAATAAATC
>JAQIXJ010001019.1:0-24433 GCA_034700185.1 Phthiracarus laevigatus | reverse complement strand
TACTGATGTAAGACTGCGGACACGAGGACAGACAGACAGACATACTCAAATCCATAAGCTCGCCTTTTTTAAAAAAAAGTGAGCTAAAAATTCTTTAAAAACGTAGAGCTTGAACTCCAGTGAATTAGATTTAAAATGATAAAAAGTTTAATTATACATTATTTTGGAGATTAATTAAAATTCAATGTTTTTTGTGTGATGACAATTTTTAAACATTTGAGTTGCGAAACATAATTTTTTGGAGTACTTTAATTTAAATTTATATCTATTAGAAATGAAATATTCGATTTTTGCTGCTAATGACTATAATTAAGCTTTAGTTTGTGCTTAAGCTGAATCTTAAACTGCTGAACTTAAGCTTGCGGGCAACAAAAATCTCATTACTTTTTGCCAACATAGGGGAGAGTATAATTTTTTCTGAAAAATAATTGACGTTATTATATAAAACAATAAAGTTCATAAAAAAACATTTATTGACAAAGTCGGTCGATAACTGGTATGTGTACTTATCATTAATATTGATATTAAAAACTTTTAAAAACTAGTTTTATGAAAATTTTTATTCATTTGTAACTTATATTCAAAAGTTGAAATGTTTTGCTTTTAATATATGATTAAATTAAATTCATATATTGACATACTATCATATTAGTGATACTAAAGATAAAGGGTTTGTGTCGCTCAAAAATCTTGAAAAGTATTTAAAAACCCATCAAAATAAGATTTTTGTCGCAACGCATTAAATTCATTTTTATGGGTGAATGGTTTTGACATTTTTTTATCTTTTTTATTTTTTAATGCATTTTAATCCAATTTTAGAATAACTTACTATAGAATAAAATTTAATGCTGAGTTAACATTATTTTTTTAATAACTAGATTGCATCGATAAATCCAATTGATTTTGTAATTGGAGCGTCACCTTGTAATGATTCTTCATTCGCCAATTCTAGTCGAAAAGGATTACTTGGTACGTGTTTTTTTGTTTACTCTATTTTTTAATTGATGTTAATTCTCTTTTGAATTAAATTCCGTCCGGTTATGGTTATATTCTATTGTTTAGCTTTATTAAACGTAAAGCTATTGTTTTTACCAATTTAAAAGAAAATTTAGTTCTGCTGGTAATTAATGTTTTGAAAACTTGTTTGAATTATGCAATTAAAATAACGGCAATAATTGACATTAGATCGTTCAAAGGAAGTTTTGAAAAATTTTTTAATTTTCAAACTAAACAATAAATAAAACTGTGTCTCAAGATTATTTTTATCCAAAAAGTATAATTTGAATATTAAAAAAACTTGTACAACATTTTAACTGCATATTAATTTGGTAAATAATTCAAATAGTGTGCACACTACTGTTTACTGTAATTTTTAATTTTTGTTGAAAATCAATACTTTATTAAAAATAAATAAGAATAATAATTTTACATAGTTGTTATACAGAGATTTTCGTTAACGGTTATTAGATTGCTTTTGACCGGTAATGACCGACGATTTCCAAATTAATTACCGGTTAAGTTGTTCTTAATACCGATATATACCTTAAAAATCTAATTAATAGTTTATAATCGCTTAAAAATATGTTTATATAAATAAACTTTGTAATTACCACTATATTATTTATTTATGATTATACCTAAAAAATTCTTCCAAAAGCTAAAATCGGAAAAATGTATCAAAAAAATGACAATGATTTTCTAACTTCTATTGTTTTGAATTTTTTATAAATTTATCCTTGCGCTGATGCCATGCTTTCTAAAGATGACACGCAAAATCATTCCAAATTTTTGCGCGGCTTATACGTTAAACTGTCGTCTATTAAAATATAAATTTATCAAAATTTCAAAATAAATTTTTCGACGGTATAACCTGGATTATTAATAACTTCCATTGATTAAACATTATTAGAAAATTTAAGAATACAAAATAAATGATATTTTTCATTGTAAATATTGGCTCTAAACTCGAATTTAATAAAATCCAATAATTTAGAATAAAATTTGCAAATATAATTTTGGGATTTTTTTTATAAAACCTGTTGTGACCGACGATTTATTTTTTTTATTCGTGTCCGTTAATTTCGAACTCTAGTTATACTCTAGTATAACGTTTTTAATTGTGAAACGTTGCAACACTTCTAGTCATCATCAGTCGGCTTATGCTGATTTAAAATTTTAATAATTAACAAAAAAATTAAAATTTAAAATTTAGAAATTTTTTTGTGGCACAACTAAAAAGAAAATGCATTAATAAGCTAATCTATCGCTAACGGGATTTGTTTATTATGTTAACCAAAACTATTCGGCTTTAAAGTTATAATGTCGTGTATAAAAATATATAAATTATTGAAAACGAATTTCTGACAGTTTGCTGGATTATTATTTGAAATTAGATTTAAACATCTTAATTACCCGTAAGTCGCTGTGTATACAGCGCATCTCATGTATAAATCGCATTCTTAATTTTTTCTTAAATTCAACTTTTCCTTAGATATAATAGCGCGTTATGCACAGAATAAATGATCTTTTATAAAAATTTATTATTTCCTTTGGTGTCATAAAAACTAAGACTTATAATGTGCCCACTTTTTTATATTTTTGTATAAATACTAATTAAAATTGATTAGTATTGCTTTGTAATTATTTTATATGGTTTTACGGCGTAACTGTTATAAAATTTTATAATTATTAACTAAATTTAGTTTTTCGTCGAGTTTTTGAAAAATAAGGCAATACCGTACAATACAATACAATACCTTTTTGTTTCGTACGAAACCTGATTTTGGATTCGATACGTGCATTGGTTAAATTTTATTGACAAAACTTTAACAAAACTAATGACCAAATGACCACACATGTAAAATATATTTACAGTAAAAGAGTTGTTGAACTGGATTAATAAATAAATGTCTCTAATAATAGGAATTAATAAATAACTTACTATATACGATTTTTTTGTATACGTATTTTTACTGTATACGATTACTAAATACTGTAAACTTTTTTATCTAATTTTGTTAAATTCAGACACGGATTTGGGGTTTCCGTTTATACACATTCGCTTCTCTTCGTCTTATGTTAATAAAGCTCAAAGAACTCCGATTTTTTGGCATATACCGTTTTAACTGAATTTTTGCCTATAACTTCTATATACCGTAATTTAATTATTTAAAAATATAGTGTAATGTGCTATTTTATACGGATTATGCCGATATTATGTAATAATTCAGAATTTTCTTTAAAAATAATATAAAATAATTGGATGAGCGATTATATTCGAACTAACTTGACATTGCAAAGTCAGATATAATTGTTTCGATCTTGTTTTAAAAATTTAATGACTTTTAACGTTACCATAATGTAACAACTTCTTAATGTTACTTCTAATTTTCGCTTAAATTTGGAATAGAGTTTGATATTGTAACTCCAATTCCATTGGAATGGTCATGGAGTTGAGAAACGAAGCTTAAAATTTAAATGATTGATTTAGAATGGATTGGAGTTGGAAGCAGTTTTAAGTTTTCTTGTGGAGTTAGTTTAAATGGCTGTTGGAGTTGTGTGGAATTAATGTATATTTTATATAAATTTCAAACTCTAATTCATAATAAGTTTCCAATAAGATAATATATTTGTTTTATAATATAGAATAGAATGCACTTTAATAATAATTAATTGTGAAGAAGCGAGTTTATTTTTTATTAAATCCGATTAAAAAATCAAAAGTTTTTTTAAACATTTCAAAAACTTAATCGAATGAGGATATAGACAATTTTCAGGATCAGCTCTTTTTTTGTAAAAGCAACAGTTGGCATAGGCTTACTAACTGATCCCAAACCGTCAAATCGTATCGATTGCTCATGTTTTTGCTAAAACTTTGTTGATAATTGCAGACGTAAGGCATGTTAAATTTGCATTTTTCAAATAAAACAAAAATTAACCGGATTTATTTTACATACAGAATTGAAATAAATTTTATACTAATTGTAAGTAATCAATAAAAAATTTCTGGATAAGTTGAATAGCTATTATGTTTAATTTACTCTAAACTAAGGTATTATTACTTCTGAACTTTATGGCAATCAATCTTTAAATGTTTTAATGGATTCTTACGATTTATTTGTGTACTAATTTTAAAACTATAATTTCATTTTTTTCATCCTAATTATAAAAAATTAAACTATTTAACTTTATTTTTAAACAAGAACGGAACATTCATATAGAGCTCACTTTTCTTAGGATAATGCATACTTATATGCCAAATAGAATAGTTTCTTACGATTAGTCAATATGGAAAAATGCAAAATCACTTTATTAATATAAGGAATATATGAAATTCTTTTATCAAAATAAAACTGCGAACAGACAGACGGACAGACAGACATGGTCAAATCCATAAGCTCGCCTTTTTCTAAAAAAGTGAGCTAAAAAGCGTTAAACGATATTTTTATCGCACCCTAATCGTCGAATCCGTTAGGATTTTGTACCGTTGAGCACTTAATGTATTTATTTCATAACTTGAGGGTAGATTTCATAGTAATTTAAAATTCAATTCAGAAACTTATTTTACTAATGTTTGTTAATGATATGAAATTTAAATATAAGAATATTTACTTCTTTATAGCATACTAAATATTTGCGATTACGAAAAGTTTTATTTTTGATACTTTTTTTTGCTACATTTAATGCAAAAAATAAGCTTACATTAAAAAAATGACGAATTTAATAAACTTTTAATTCTTTTTTGTTTTTAATGGATTTTCGAAATAATGATAAATTTAATGATTTGATTTTACTCTAGATTCTAAAGGCAGCGCTTATTTTCTTTTATATTTCAATCATATATTACATCTTTTGCGACTGACAAACAAAGGTCATCACGTATTTTTCTTATTTCAAAACTCATATCCTTTGAGTAATTCGCAAAGAGATATCATATCTAATCTTTTAATGGTAATCAAAGAATCGTATAAATTATTATTCATAGAAATATTAATATTGAATTAAATCGTAGTGCAAACCGGTCACACTTTATGCCAATCGTAATCATTACTATTGGAGTAATATTCCGGGAATAAAAAGGTATTTTTATGCTGTTCATGTTGTTTTTATAACTTTTACTGCGAACTGTGGTTACTATTTTAGAATTGATATAAAAGTAAAAAGTTAAAGTTCTTACTGTAATAAGATATTGAGAACATAGAAAATTAATATAATGCGCTATTTTTGCTTTTCGTTATTTTTTTTGAAAATAAAGTAGTTTTGGCATTGCTTTACTGTCAAAAAAAGCAATAATAGCTTGTTATTATTTTTTTCTTTGCTTGGAATCTTCTTAGATATGTTGCAAAATTATCCAACTTTATTATTATATTTCGAAATACATTTTAATAAATTTAAGCGTACGATTAGCTTTGTTGAAATAAATTAACCTCTTTGTGATTTGTTGCGACAGAATCTTATTTAAAATTGATTTTGTTTTACATTAGGCCTTTGCCACAAAATATTCAGGAAAAATTTATTAGTCTCATCAACACATTAATAAGTTATACAACACGTAAGCGTTCATTAGACAAGTCTCAAACCAGTCCATTAGGACAGGAATCAGTGAATAAAACAATAGATCCAAAAGAACTCGAAAAGCTTTTTGGGTTAGAAGAAAATTATACTGACGTTAATTCATTGACAAATGCTAAAAGACAGCAAATTTTAACGAATAGTTGGTGTATTCCTATACTGTCTCATCTTCTTTGGTCACTCAATGACTTTTTCATCTAATTTTTGTCGAATTTAAATTCACAGCAATTAAAAAATGGAAAATAAAGGTAAAAATTTAATACTAAGCCACACATTAAACATTTAAAAACATATTTATTTTAAACAAACTTTTTAAACTTTAGTTATTTAATAAAAGCTATTAAAATCTTAAAATCAACAACACTGTACTATACGTAATAAAACTTAAAAGTAATATTTCATTAAAAAAAAGAATTGATTTTTATTTCACAGCAAAGATTTGTTATTAAATAAATAACCACAAAATTGCGTGTTCTCTTAACTTAATACAGAGTTACGAAAATATTTATCGCAATATTTAGCCTATTTTAACAGATAATAAAGCAATATTTCAATTTTGTTGATAATATTTCTAAAATATTGTAAACACGAACAAATGCTATGCTGTTTTGTAAATTCATATCTAACCGCACGTTAGATGCTTTATTGTACTCTTGGAGTACAAGTTATAAATATATATATATATAGATTATACTGCTAATCATTATTTTGTTTATTAAAAAATTTTGTTTCTTTAATTAGAAAAAAATATATGTCAATATAATTTGTTTTTATTAATTTAACATTAAAATGACTTAATCGCATATATTAAATGTGAATGCAAATTAGTGGCACATTTATTATAACAATGAAACAATTAACAAAATGATACATAAAAAATGGTTATTAAAAAAATAAGTTACAATTAATTACCTGATAAGGTTGACTTTTTAAACCTGTCTAATTTATAGATCATACATGCACATGACGTGAATGACACAACAATTAACCATAAAATACAGCTTAACCCAGTGGCCAGTTGCGCGACTGGCATACATACACCGTATATTATATTATCTCTCCTTCCCTCGTAAATTGGCGCCGAATCGGTTGTTACGTTAGGGAAAAATGCTAAATCCACCGAAGTTACCACTTGAAACCCTTTTCTTAATCCGATTTCTCCCTCATAATTATTAGATCTTTTTAGCCTTAGAGCTCTGGGTCCGTGAGGAAACATCGACTGTAGATTGGGTTTTAATCGCATATTCGGCCGATCTTTAATATGATTGGCGATACTTTGCATAATCTCGTGAGTTGACGCGTGTAAGGGTGGAAACGCATTTTGTATAAGTGGCGGATGGGAATGGCTTTTTAGAATTTGGTGAATGTTCGGATGATTTCTATGCATATGAGATGGTAATGTTTTTTGAACATTGATAAAGTTAATGTGATTATTTGCTGGCGCTATATTATTTGGTATGACTTGGAGTAAAGGAAAGCCAGGCTGAAGAGGTACCTGAACCACTTGAGCAACCGGACCTGAACTCGACGTCGATTTTGATACTGACGCTAACTTTTTATCAAATTGGTGCTCATAAGTGTTGTGATGCATAGTTTTGAAATCTTCGTTCTCGTTATTACTTGACACTAAATGACTTATATGAGGCTTATCACTATTGTGCTGGTTTTGCGTATGCGATCCAATTGCAGCTGTGGTGGAATGACTGGTTTGTGCAGACTGTGAATGCGAATGCGTTTGTGGCTGTTGTCCATGTGAATGAGAATGTTGTTGTATTAATGTGGAGTAATGGTTGTTGTTATCTCCATTCTCATCCATTACTATATTATCATTCACTACACTTTCGGTAATGTTTCCATTCGATGACAATGCAGCTGCGATTGGATTCATTTCCATTTTATTCACCAGTTTAGACGCTAATTCCTTAATCCTGTCGTTTTGAAGTAAAGATGTTATATCCGGTTGTAATCCATGCGCAAACTTTGCCGCTAAGTTATTTAAATCTATGCTTTCTTTGTTTATGCCATAATTAGATAACATTTTATTAGCAATGTTCAAATCTTCTGGTTTCAAATTAGCGATATTAATATCAAAGTTAGGTTTTTTTTGTTTACTATCATTTTGTTCTTCGTTATTATTATTATTCATTTGAATTTTGTTGTCCGAATTTTTATTGAAAACCGGATTACTGTCGATCTCTGGTTCGTATATTTTCTGATTGAAATTATCATAATTTTTGTTTATCTCCGCTTTTCGTTGAGATTCTGCACTTTGGTAATAGTCTGGCGATTGATTAGTTTGATCCTGATATTGTAACCGATCTATTCCTAAATTTTTCGCGTCGATTTCATAAGCATCGACATAATGTGTATCATCATTAGCCAATTCTTCCACTGGAATGTCTGCAACGGACGGTTGTGGTAAATTTTCAATGTTTTGATACAAACTCTGTTCTGATTCATCAGGTCTGTTAGCTGTCTGTGATTGTGGATGTCGTCTAACGTTAGTCGACACTGGAATATCGGCCGACACTTGTACGGACGGATTCTTTGGTTGATAAGTGCCGACTTGACACGCATCGGCGCATCCGTGTCGGCAAACTTCAACCGTACATTGTACCTGCACATCCATTGTATCGGGGAATTTAAATGCTAGAAATTGTGCGTACGATATTAGCGTTGCTTTTCCTTTTGAGTCACGGATTTTCTTGAACGGTGTCAGCATTTTAGGCCTTAAAACGCAACCATATTCATCAGTCAAGTGAATTGCAGGTTTGATACCATCGTGAGCGAAACAAGACTTAACTCTCATATCAAACTGATTTTTATAGTCATTGATCGCTATAACAATGGTCATGGGTTGGCCTAAAATAACATTAATTATTGGTACTGTTTGTACGTTTGCGATTCACTGTATTATTCAGTTACATAATATTAGTTTACTAACCGACAGCCACTATTCGCGATACTTCTTGAGCCCACGGACCTTTTCCCTCTTGAATCGACATCCAACAGTCTATCTCATCGCCTTGAAAATTCATTTCAATCACGTCGAGGTCAGCAACCTTTATATAAAAATTTATATTTAGTCAAATCCATGATTGATGAATAAAACGGCAGATTATTTGATTACAGGTATCGCTGGCCTAAAAGTTGCTGGCTTTTCGTATGCTTCGAACCATTCGCATCTCAAACGTTTGGCTTCATCGTACGCCTCAATTATATCAGTTCCATATTGAATAACAATTGTATTTTCATAATATTTTCCCTGCAAATCTGGTTTAGTGCCGCACTGATCATATCTAACGCTAAACGTTGCATGCGTTATACCGGAATATGGCTTAATATAAACACAATTATCCTGTCCATATGTGCCTTTCGAAAAGATAATTCCTTGAAACGGTGAACTAAATTCTGCTCTAACTGTCATTTGTTCTTTGCCGCAAATTACGTCGAGTGATGTAATTTTAGCGGCACCGAACGCAGATTCTCTGGCCCACGCCGGCGGGGGGTCTGAACTCCAATCTCGAACAGCATAACCCTATTAATAACACACAGTTATGGTTATGTCATATTATTATAGCTTCAAACTCGTTCCATAAGCAATAATCAAATATACAAATCTACTCTATAGTTAAGTATAAAAGTTGCATTAAATTTGATTAACACTGTTTGAATAGAAAAAGAATCGTGGAATTGAAAAAAAGCCTAAACAGTCGCTGCGGTAGTCGAGTACTATTGTGTTTCGCTCAGTATTGTAGTTCAGATTTTTTTTCTATTGAAATATAAACTTGAAATATTTTAAACGGATACGTGTTTAAATAAGATACATTGAATTGAACTACGAAAATGAAAACAACTTTAACTCTACACTTGATTAGTTTGGGCACTGATGAGCTTATGCTATAATGTAATACATCATATTGTTGCCACTGATATGCCAATGTTAATGACATTCTGTGTGATTAATGTTACCATCGATGTTACGCTCTAATGACTTAAAGCACATCATAACCCTATACGATATGTTTTGACTTTAATAACAAAGATCTCAAAAATGTGATGTGATAGCAGATTGATTTTTAACTGCTAATTTTAAACTATTACGTTTAAACTGTATTGATTTGCCAGGCATTTTCGAATACAATAAAAAAGCAATTAAATTTTTTTAATAACACATTATACAAGTTTGAACAGATGGGTTATTAGAAATAACTATACTTATGTTTAGTAATAATACGTTAGCAACAATAAAATTTTTTATAGTTCTCATTCTGTTGTAAAACAAATATTAAGCAATTCAATGAGCATACAAACAATAAGTTTTTTTTCAAAAGATTTGACGAGATTTTAAAAAGGCAATCACAATGAGCTTTACCTCTTGTGACCCGTTTTGAAGTTTATGCCAACTCTATGATATCAATCGTCTTAACTATAAATAATATAATGTAAATGATGTTTCTCGCGTCGAAATCGTTTTATAGACTAACTTACAAAATAATTTATCATTTATAAATTACTACAGTATAAACGATTGATATTACGTATAAGAACTTAAGTAGTTAGCATGACTCCATACGGAATAATATGGTTTAAAAATTATTACAAGTTTTTGATTTTAACGTATTTATCACAAATGAATTCTGCTTTCTGTTATAATTTGCTTGAGTTCTAAAATTAGGTAATTTTCCGGAAAACATAAAGCTTCAATTAAAGATGTTTAGAACTATAAATAGTCAGTAAAGAGTATTAAAAAATACTGGTATCTGTGATGTGGTATATACAACAAGAAGTGGATATACACAAATTGTCTCCACATGTACTAATCGTAAGGTTAATTTATAGAGCCTGAGGACTATTTAAGACAGCTCTCTCGTCAAAGACCCTTATTAGAAAATTTTTTGCTCAAAGCTAGTTGTCTGTCAGTACTGTGTATAATAAATATAAATTATAAGTTATTTTTTGTTTATCCTCGCGCTTCATTGAAATTGTGTTTAGCTGTAACGTTATAAACACTTGAAACAATATTTTCGGATCTAAATAAAAATGGATTTCTATATATATAATATTTATACAATGTTAGGGTTGATAAAACTCCGAATAGTTAAACACGTTTGTTTTTTTATTGGTTAAGTATTTGCTTTGTATGAGCAAATATGTGTTTACGACATGGTAAATACTTTACATCAAACACTTAAATACTTTCAGTGGTGAATAGAAAAAATACTATTTTTCCGTATGAAGATTTAATCTAATTTCGGCAAATAATAATTTTAAGTCAGCAACTGATGACTTTATATTTTTACAGCTTTAATATCGCATTTTTAAGTAATCACAATGTAACTGTTTTCTAAAATAATCGACATTTTACTGCGGATTTGATAAAAGTTTATCCGTAGTGATGTCACACACGTCCAATCCATCATTATATAAAAATCATTGATATGAGGTCACAACAAGATTATATTTGCGGTATTTTTCGATTCGCAACGATAAGACGCTTTAACAGAATTAAAAAAAACTCGTAACAAAAATAGTCCAAAGCGAGCCAATTCGCCCTATTTTGTGTGTTCTCACTTGTTTACTGATCATACGATGATAAAATCTTAAATATCAGTTACCGACTCGTGAGCAAACAAAAAAGCGTTTGCTAAATTTAAATAATTTTGTCGTTAAAATTATAATGCAAAAAAATTCCCTATAATAAAAACTAACCACTATTTTTGGTCGTCAACAAATTAAATTAATTGCACGCATTATTAAACAGTTAAAAAACAATGTCATTGCTAATCTAAATCTAGATCCGTTTGATCCTTTTTAGATATCCTACAGCCAGCCAGCATAAACGCGATGGGTTTACATTTACTAAAACCTATTTTACTAATGCTTTTTTATTTGACACAACTCACTAATTGAATATTAATTTAAAATATGATGATATTTTGTTGTATTTAGTAAGATGTATAATATATACTGTATAGGGTACACGTTTTTAGACAATCTTAACTTTTCTTGCAGATATGCATTATATACTTATATATATGAAAAGTTAAGATTGTCTAAAAACGTGTAGCGCTAAACGATTGAATTATATTTTAAAAAAGGAAATAAGATATACAAAGTGATAAATTTTTATAATCTTTACTATTACTAATGTAAAAAGTCCTTAAATGTGTCAATAAAAGAGTCAATCACCTTCAGCCTTGAAAAGTTTTTCCGAGAGACTAATGTTATGTAAAAAATTTGTTTGGGAATATACCCTACTATTTTTCGAGATACAAAATAGTAGCAAAATTAAAACTAATCTAAGTTTTGAATCAAAATTTGACTCAATGTTCCTCTAGGCTTTTAGTTATCTTAAAAATTTTTATTACGATTTTGAATTTAAGTTATAGTTTCATCTACACAAACCTAAAATATGACAATCCTTTATACAGAATGTATCGGAATAGTTACTTAAATTTGAATTATTGTAATTTCAATATGAATATGATTTACTATCAATATATTCTATGTTATTTCCCATTATCATATTCTAATCAAATGAATTAATAAAACTTTTTTAAATAAGTTAAGTTTTGTCAATGGAAAAACAATCTTGAAAATATGAATAATAAATAAAAATGTTTGATTTATCATTCATTATGTGACAGTAGAACAGTAGATATAAATATTTGTTCCACAATAAGCTATTGCGTTAATTATTGCATTATTTTCATAGATAAATGCCATTAACAATAATAAAGAATTGTGAATATGTTAATAACTGATGCATTCACGATTTGTAGGGTAGATAAAACATCTACAAAAGTTTGGTCATATTCGAAAAGTTATGGTTAATGAAATACTGTAATCAAATTTAGTTAATGAACTTCTTTCGATAAAAAACTAGACTCAAAAATGAATTATTAGGTTAATTTATATTAGTTAATGAGTATTAAGTATGAAATTGTTTTATTTGATTTTTCATACAGATAGCGGTCGAATACCAGATTTAGTAACAATTAATTCTTATCTCATCTCATTATAAAACTGCACGTAATTTTAAGTATTTAATTGGTTTTAATAAGAAAGAAGAATAAATTCATTTAAAAGACTATTTTATCAAAAGAAGTATACATAACATTAACATCAAAATCTTTTCTAAGACCAAAACAAAATCCATGTATCAAAGCATAAACTTATAGCAATTTCTAGCATTTTTGCGATCAAGTTTGCCGATCAATTTATTTGTGACGAATTAACTTTAAGCGCTTCTCTATTTCACACTTTTTATATTGGCATAAAGAGAGGTATATTATTCGGTGAATAGTTCGTAAACTCGTATATTTGATGGTCGAATAGGTATATATGGCTTCTTATTCACTAATTTAGCCGAATGTGTGATGACATAATTCACACACCACTAAATGTTACACACGTTTGCGTTTCAGTTAGGCATTGAATAACAATTTGCTATATCTCGCTATATTTGCGCATTTTTTACTGACGATAGCTTATACTATAGATCAATGTGACTATTCATGTTTATTAGCAAAATGTTTTAATAGTCTTCTCTTTACTCAACTGTTTTAGCTTTTTTAAATAAAAGGCTTAGGAGTATCTGTTATGTTAAACACGATACCATCGCATAAAATTGTCTGCTTCGAGCGAATGTTCTAAAAGAGCGTCTTTAAGTCAGTTTAAACATCTAATTTTTAAATAACAAGTAAGAAATGGATATATAGGACGCATTTTTTAAAATTATATCTTTTAACAGCTATTTAACAGCGTTAGCTTAAAGTGGAGCGATATTTATATAAGAATGCCTAACTTATTATTATTTAACAGATCCTTATACAATATTTTAAATAAATATGCGAACAATTTTTCTTCGAAAACAACTGCACTGACAGTGATATAGTAATATAGTAATAATTCAATGTTTAGTATGGAATAATTATAATTGACAAGTTTAAATAAAACAAGTGAAGCAATTCAAAGATTTGGTTTAGATTTATTTACATGTATACATTATCGCAATGGATTTTATAAAATATTTTTTTTGTCTATTTTTACTTTAAATTATTAGTTGATATTAGGAATTTGCAAAAGTTGGCAATTTTCTGATCGACAATGGATGCGTTCTGCAATTTCAATGCCAAAATTTTAGTTTAACCCAAATAAAATTTATTGTTCCGCTAAACAATTGCTTAATGTTTGTTCAATAAACTAAATTAAATTTTCAGCTTTTTTTATTAAACTAATTTAGTGGTTCTGGAAAGTTGCCAGGAGTTCTGACAATCTTGAAATTAATATTTTGAAATCTTAATTAAGATAAGTTATTATCTGACGTAAAATCACAAAAAAACGTACCAAAAAAAATTAATTTGCTAACAACGCTAAAGTTAGAAAATAAAAATATTATAATTAATGATCAACTAAAAACTGATCGATGATCAATTAAAAGCAAAATAAAAATAAAAACTTCTATCTTTGTATTACGTGTTGGCTTAATTTATTTTATGATTACAATATCCCACTTTATATGTTATTTAAAATTCTAATTCGAGAAAAGTTCTTATCACTAAAAATCAGTGCACATTTCAAAATTTTTTTAACATTGAATGTCGATCTTTAACTTTATTATTTTAGTACTTGAACGTGACACAGATATAGCACACATCATCTTTTATAACAAAACTAGCCATTGCTTATTAAACCGTATTTCTTAAACGTTCACGAGTTGTTTTTTAATGAATCTAAGCTTTTCATTATTGTTTGTAACTAATAACGTATAAGATAGGTGTGTTTAGATATCACGAAACTTTACAACGATATATCTTAGATTATTTTTGTTATGTAAAAATTGTGAATAATAATCTATTAAATAAATATAATCTATTAGTTTACAAGCAATATTATTACAGAATTACAGATGAAATGAGAGAATACGTGGATACACTATATATGATTATTTTTGGTTATGTTAATAATTAAGATAAATTGCTTACCGTATTTAGACATAATAATATGAAAAGCATATGCACATTAATGATGATAATATACTCTTGATATTTCATTGCTCTGCCTCTATGTTTCATAGCAAATATTTTCATATCCATACTGGAAAAGGATTATTGAGATCATATTTAAAATCTTCATTTAAGAATCACACAAAAAAAACATTATTTCTGAGTTATTTTCTTATTAACTGAGTTAACTAATTAAATGATGTAAATGCGAACAAAAAAATATGAAAAATACAAAACAACACTTACCAATGCATAGAATTATTAATCAACTAATTATTAAACTGAAAGCAATCTCACAAATTAATCATTTATATAATAAAACTATAATAACAGATGAAATATAGAAGAAACAAATGCAATGTTAAAACTAATAATAATAATAATTGCAATAGCATTTAACGCGAAAACTTTTAGTGAACTGTTATGTGTGCTGAATCACTGAAAATCATTGAATGAGACCGGAGACGAGTGAACAAACCTGTTTCAAGTTGAAGAACTTCTAAATTTACTTCTAGTTAAGGACGCGAACGAAGGTCGTAATAACTGTATTGGCGTAAAACTGCAATTTATATTACAGTAAATCATTTAATATTCAATAAGTGTGTGATCATTTCCACATTTTCTGTTTATTCTATTTAATACAGTTATCTATATATCTCTCTCAAGTTTATTTTGTATCTACACATCCGAAAAAAAATCAAAATTTCTGTGTCTGCCTGTGATTCCCTTTATAGCTTTCTTCCCTGGAGCTCAGAATACTCATATCAGCGGATTAACCGTTACAAGTTGTGAAGTTTGCGCGTACATCTTTTTTAGATTTCTAGGCCTATTTAGTTATTCCTTGTTATAATGTGATAGTAATGTTAACACAAAAGGAGAGAAGCGAAACGCAAAATTCTTTTAAAACTGCTAATAACTTTAAAATTGAGTCTGAAAGCAGATCCTCGAGCATACAGACTCGAGAAGGATATACGCAGTCGGGTTAGAAATAATCCGGGAGAATATATCAGGTCAATATTTAACTGATCAATGTGGGAATATAGGTATGCAAAACATTGTTAGTCATCAAGTTTGATGTAAAAAGTTTGCATATTTGTAGGGTTTAAAGATAGTCCTCGTCGAGCCATTCCCAATGATATAAAATCTAATACTGTAGATTATTTTTTTCATTTCAAATTTATATCATTTTGTCTTTGAAGCGCAATGCATTGTTCTTAGTGAAGAAGTCACAAATTTTGTTTGATTAAAAGAATAATTTTTTGAAAACTAGAGTTTTTCATAACCCTTTGGTTTGAGGTCCCAATATTTTGGATTTGAAAATAATCATATAGCTTATAAATAGAATGTTACCAAATTGAGTGGTGTCTTAAAATAATAATATTGAGTTTGGGTGTAGAAGCGTTTCTGGAAAGTTAAATAATTCTATATAAAGTAGAAATGGTGTTGCGACCGCATTATGATCAACTGCTTTCCTATGTTAATATAAAAAATCATCCATTTTTAGTTTAGGGAATTATAAATGGTTAAACGTTTTGTTAACTTAAAAACAATTTTATTTTGGTATAAATAGTTTTCGAAAAAACTAGTCTGAATGTGAATGTGTGGAGCATTACTAATTTTATGTAACGAATTGTATTCTATGGTAAGCTTTAATCCGAGCTAAATTAAATCAAAGGAAAAAAGTTTCAAATGTATTTTATTATCGAAATTAGAATCAAAAAGCATTTATTTTTACAAATGTTTTTTAAGTTTAAGAATAACATGTAATTATTAAATTCTTTTATCAAATGTACATTTTATATACATTAGAGCGTATTGCTCTTTAGGCTAATGATTTCGAAAAGCAGTTCATCTTTAAGCTTACGAGTTAAGCCATTATAGAAATTCATAGAAACTTTATTGATGTGATAATGTTATATGCTTTTAGAAAAAAAAACAAAAATCATGAAAAAAAGGAACAGAATATTTATTTATTCGTGTGCTTTATTTCGGTATAGCATTACGTGACAGAAAAACATTTTTGTTAAAATAAAAATTTTCGAGTTATTAATAATAATGCGATATATAATAATTTTGGTAAAATGTGAGTTTATATAGTATAAACATGTGTCTTTACATGTTTAAAGTGAAGACTACTATCAACAGTAAAATATATAAAACAGGATTTTCCGTAATTGAACTTTTCAAGCCCAAAGCGATATATGCTAATATGATGCCCTAATTAGAAAAGGAATCAAAATAAAACAGTAAATCAAGCGTATAAATGCTGCCAACACTACGAACATTAAATTTATATTCACGTAATATAAAAAAAATAGTTATCAATAGTTCAACTAATATCGCTAAAACTTCTGCGCCAAAAAAACTAATTTATTTGAATATTACTGAACTTACCTTACAGTACAGTATAAGTTAATGCGCGTTTCCATAGATAATTGTTATCGAGTGAGAGATAAATAAAAATAATAATTTAAGAACTAATGGCTTAAGTGGCGAATTTGTTCGCCAACTGATGTAGTATTACTTGCTTCACTAACTTCATTCCATTGATGACCAAACTATCAGTTATGTGGTGTCAGTTAGAGACGAACGGATTGATTTTAATCTTATGATGGTTTAACAAAAAATTTTCGGTCAACAGAATAACTAATAAATATTTATGAAAATTTTTTAACTCACTTTCTGAGAAAAATTGTTTTTGGTAATATCTCTGCTGTCATTTTGGTCAAATTATATAAAAATTCTTGTGTGGTTTTAAATTCTGACTTGATTTTTCAAAACTTCAAAAGATTTTGTCTGAAGTTCATACCTTATATCTTAAAATGTATTTTGTACCTAAAAACTATTAAAATCTGAACGCAGTTTTTTTTATAAAAATTTCGGATTAATTACATAAAAGTTCTGAAACACTGAAACAGGTAACCTTCTTTCAAACATTGAAACTGTTGTTTATGGTAACATTGATGTCATTTTATCGTATACTTATTTCAATAAATACAGAAATTTAAGGTTGTCAACAGTATTTTTTGACGTTGAAACTAATTTTAATCTACAATTGGAAAAGTTTCCAAAGAAAATTTGTGTAATTAACCAAATATTGATTGCGAATAAAAATTTTTAATACAGTAATTAAGTAATATTTAAATATTAAAATAAATATGTTTGAAATCTGTTTCACTAAAAAAATTCATTAAAAATTATTTTGTTTAATTTTTTATATTCAAAAATTTTACAAATAATATAACAATTTGTAACTTAATTTTAAAATTATTTAACGTTAATGCACTAGAAATTTAAAACATTCTGTACATCATAAGTGGTGACATTCGTTCACGCGATATCCGAATAAATCTGTTTCTTCGATTTTTTGTTTCGACACATTTTAACAGGTCTTAAGTAAGGATTATCAAAAACGTCACTATCATTATTGGTGGATGCGATTGGCGTTGCGGTCGAACTCGTTGAAGGCATTTGAGTGTCTAACTTATTAGTGTCCGCAACACTCGAATCTTCATTTACAGGCGTCGATGATTTATCGTTACTTTCGGTGACCACAATCTTTGGTTTCTTTTCCGGTTCTTTCTTCGGTGTGGGCTGATCTTCCTCGTCGTCATCGAATACTTGATCTTTCGGTAAAAGAGCATTGAGGTAAGAGTTGGGATACACTTTGAGCGCTATTAATGGGAACGCGTGAGACATGTTTTCGTCGGGAAATAAGCTGTGAGTGACGGATGTATTGCATGTCTTCGCCATAAACCGCGTCAAAGCTCTCTCGACGTCGCGCTTCTGTGTGGCAGACTTCTCGCGAATTGCTTCGTATTCGGTTACCGGCTGTTTGTGTGTGGGTGTTCTGATGTACGAATGAGGATCAGGAAATGGCGGAAAGTATTCCGGAATATAACTGGAAAGTGGTTTCTTGTCTCCCGCTTGAAGAATGCGTGGCGTATTCTGTTTGGCCATTTGTTGCGGACACGAGATTATCACTCGATTTGGTCGCAACGCGTAATTGGCTAACGAATCGATATTGACTCCCATTTCGATTAAGGCCATGACAACATCGCCGACCAATGGTTCCGTTCTTCCACTTAATTCGGTGAACGCGCGCGCACTTCTGGCCAATTCGTGAATAAACGCGTGAATCATTTGCAACAACGTTTCCAACGCTAGTTTATCTGCAGTACCGAAACCTAATTCGTGACACGTGGCACAGATCACAGAGTATAATACTCTTCGTCTGGCGTTTTGGCCAACAGTTGACGTTATTTCCATATTTAAGTTTCAAATTTAGCAAACATTTAGTTCACAACAGTAACTGTAAACGATAATCACTAATATAAGCATTATTTTGTTTACTATATTATGTATAACCATGTGTTCCAATGTTACGTCAAATAATTCTATAGCTACTGCCACGTGCCCTTTTAATACTAGTGATGAAAGAAAGCTGAGCTGGAGCTGGGCTAGCGTCAGCTCGAGCTGAATTTCAGCTCACGTTTTGTAACTTAAGAGCTGGAAAAATCAGCTCAGCTCAAATCAAAACAGCTCAAGCTCAGATCAGCTTTTAGCTCAAGCTCGGGATATCGAGCTATATGAGCTGACAATTGTAAAAGTATTTCTCAATTTCCTGTTACTATTATGAAATATGATTTCAAATATAAAAACTATTAAATAAACAAGTTAGACTTAAAATAAACGAGTCATTATATGATTGTAATGTTTAGTATATAAGTATAATTAATATTTCTATATTGAATAATTTGCCAAATATTTTAAAATGTCTAATTCTGTTTAAAAGTTCCAGCCCAAAGCTCAGCTACAGCTCCTGTTTTCCAGCTGACTTTCATCACTATTTAATACTCATTAGATTTTCTATAGTACTTACGGTAGATCTACTGTATGTTTATTTTATAAGACATGTTACCTACTATTGTTCACAATTAGTCAATGAAAAAACTGGGTAAAAGAGTTGGATAATGCGATTAACTTAATGTCAATAACAAGTCTGTTTACAATGAACGTAATTAATTTATTGATCGTGTAATGTTCGATATTAACTTAATACTAAGTATTAACATATTCCATTTGTTAGAAACGTTTTATTTTTAAAAGTTAAAATTAATTTTATTGAAAATATGTCGAATAAGTTAGTTTTCGATTCAAGCTCTCATATTTATTCCATTTCCCTCACACTATTTATATTATAAATCTGGAACTCTGATTGAATTTATAATAACCATTAAGAAATTATATACATCTTTAAAAAAAGGAATTTTAACAAATTATAAAATTAATTGCAAAACAATTAACAATGAGTTGGTTAATTATTTGCTCCTTTTCTTGTATTGATGTTGTTGATCAGCGAGATCTCTAATCAATTCATTAACTTTCTTCTTTCTTCGCGCATCATTAGCTAGTGTTTCGTTTAACCACGTGTTCCTAATAAACTGGGAATCCTTTCTAAGTTCACGTTGAGCGCCCTTAAACTCTCTTTTATATTTTTTCATGAGTTTCTTTTTGTCGGATAAACGGTGACCGGAATCAAACTTAGGCTCTAACATGGGTAACATCACCGGTTTAGGGCGTGAATCGATTAACGCCGCTTTCGCCACGTCTTTATTGAATTTAACTATTAAATTATCGATTAGATTTTTGATTTGATAATGATATTTGTTATGCGATAACGAGACAAGAATCGGCACGATTTCGGCGAATATTTCTTTGAACGATGGCAAATTTAAATAATTATCGCAAAGTTTATCCAATACATTCATTGTTTCAAATAAAAGCATAAGTTTAATAGACGTTATAGATTTGGCATCACTTGCTTTCGATAAATCACGGAAAGCATCGTTTAATTTAAAATCAGGGATTTGTTTCACATTAATTTCATCATTCATGGCAAGAATACAATTGAAACGCACTTTTTTGTGCTCAAATGTTAAATCAACGAAATCCTTACTATTAGTGGCCAATAAAATTATACTTTTGATTGCGTTCAAAACTTCGGGCATATATTTACCATTAGAGGTAATTGTTAAAAGTCTTGATATCACTAAAATATGGGCGATATCATTGAATGAACTATATTTAATCTTCGCTAACATATCAACTAATATAATTTGAACGAATAATAAAGTTTGTTTGAAATGTGTGCCTATTAATAGTATTGGTAAGTGTTTACACGAAAAACAGCTCTTCGTTTCGCAAATTGTCTGATATTTTTCAATCAATATTTTCAGCGATTTTTCCGTTAAATCGGCCAAATAATTGTTTAATATATTTTTCGTAATACACAAAATAACGTCCGAATCGAGTTCGCCATCAATTTGTTCTATCGCTTCCTTAAACAAGTTATCAACACTTTTCTTAATCGAATCGCTATTTTCAACTAAATTTTCACTCTTTTCAATAACAATAACAGGTTTTCGCGCATTTGAGTCATAATTATGATCAAACATTAACTGTTTTACGAGAATATCATAATCCTCTTTATCATTATTTGGTTCGTGTTTCACACCTTTATGTCGAATCAAATTCTTAATAGTTAGCCAATCATTGTCAAGCTTTTCGGTCAATTCAACATTAGCCTCACTTTCAGCCTTTTTCGCTCTTTTTTCGTCCATAATATCGTTGAGCACGTCTTTAGCCGATTTGGGTGTTTGACCAAAACCACCGAAATGAGCGTTTTCTACAAACTCCGAACGACCAAACATATCAATCTCTTCGTCATCAGAACTAATCCTATCGTTGTCATCAGCAGACGATAATTGCATTCCTTTATGCGTTAACAATAGGTTATCGTCATTTGGCAATTTCTGTGATTTATAAATTTTATTCTTTCGCGCCACAACTCCGCCATCGCTTTCCTTAATTCGCAAGTCTTGTACACCTTTTCCAGATTTATGTTTATTGACATATTCAGCCAAAATCGTTTGCTTCCTCTTTAGCGTGGCTTTAGCTCTTGATTGTCCTGGTTTTCCCAATTCATTTTTACCGATTCGTCGTCCAATAACGTTATGCTTGACTTTGTTTCGATGGAATTCAAACGCGTTTTCGTTAACACTGGACAATGATTTTGTTTTATTGGTTTCCATATGGTGTCGTTTGCGCGTTTGTCGCAACTTTTTGCTTTTACGCGTTTTGGCCATTGTTTCAAATAATCAATCGCAATCAGGAAATACAAAACAAACCAACAAACCAACTAAATTTGAATTAAGTTATACTGTTTGCTAATAAATGGTTATGTTAAATGTAAAACACGTTTGTACATGACGTCACACGAATCACAGCCAAACATGTTATGGCAATAAGCAATATACTGGTACTATAATAGAGCGACACATTCCTCCAGTAGAGACATCTAATGATTTATTCCATAATAAAACTTTATATTTCCAACTATATGTTTATAATAGTTTGTTCGAATATATATTTATTAAACTTTATTTTAAACACAACATTAAATAAACAATTTCAAAGTATTAGTTATGTGCGACAAACAATAATTTGGTTTTGCGCAAACTTTGTCAATGTGTTAATGGCTTCAATTTCGAATAAGAAGTTCGCATCAATTGATTGCTAACTTTTTTAAATTTCTATTTATTTATCACATACAATATTAACAATATGTATATCGTTAGAAACTTAAAACAAATGAAATTTATTAGTTCTGTTCTTAATATAGACTAAGTTTCGGTTCGAGAATTAGCAAATTTGTGGCAGAACAAGATAATAGGTAAACAAAAAGTAAAAACTACAAAAACACTATTTTATTTTAGTTGGTTGATATTACTACTTTTCAAACCCCAGTATCTCCAAAATAGTCACTAAGATTTTCTGCGATACTGAGTGTATGATAAAATGCATTAATAGATATACTTTCTAATGTACAATGTATAATGTATTATATTTGAAATGCTTTTTACTATTTATTATTCGTATTGATAATGGTTTTATCAGACATTAAACTGTTATATAGATTACGAAATAATATGGATCTGAATACCACATTATATATCGGACTCAAAACCTTTTAAATTTATTTTGTCAAAAGTTTTTTATATCGTAATTAATCTAACGTAACCAAAGTGGTGCAACAAATACATAAGACGCTCGCACCACATATTTATTAAGTCTCGAATTATATTTAACAGTACGCTAAACGGAACTGTTGTCTGAAATTGAAACTTAAAAGTTTTGCTATTTGTTACCCATCCTCAAGTAATAATAATTGCATTTACAAAAATAATTTTGTACATTAGAGGTATGTAACAAATTGTTTATTACTGCGATTATCATATATGACTAGGGCTTTGAAAATCGTTCAAAAACTAGTGCCAAACCGTTTGTTAATCGTTAGAAAAAAGTTCCAAAATCGTTAGAAAAATTCGTTAGAAATTTTAGATAATAAATTAATTTAAAAAAGATTTATAGTTATTTAAACCCTAAAATATTTCATTGAAAACCTTACTATTATTAAAAAAATTTCCTTTAAAAGTTAATGAAATCTTTAGATGCAGAAACTAATGATTATGATAGTCAGAATTCATTTATTCTAAATAAATTAATCCAAAACTTTCATCGAACACGTTTAGTAAACTTTAAATGAGAATATTTTGTACCAACTTACTAATTTATGTAAATTTTAGTTCATTTTAAGCTTAATTTTTTGAAATCGTTAGATATATTTAAAATCGTTAGTTATGTTTAAAATCTTTAGATTCGTTCCAATTTTTTTATGGTTTGCTTTTGTATACATTAATTTTGTGAAAAAAGGTCAAATATAGGTTTTTGTTAATTTTGACCAATGGATTAAACTTTAAGCCTCTATCTATTTCCTCATTACTTTAATTGACAATTTAATTAACAAACTGAAAAATTTTACATTTTCCAAAAAAAGATTTTGAAGATTTAGAATTAATAATAAATCGATTCTTGAAATCTGAAAAAGAATGCTATAGAAAAAACAAAAAATCATAACATGAATTAGAAATTAAAATCATCGAATCTAAGTAATAATTTTACAAAAAAAATTAAATCCGAAAGGAATTATTAATGATTTAAAAATTATGAATTATAAATTTCTTATATTGAAATAGATAAATTTTATTTTTCAAAATTACTTATCGTTAATTAAAATTAACATTTTTTGAATTATTTAAGTTAAAAAACAACTTTAGTATAGTTATTAATATGTTTTAGAATGGTTTAAGCAAATCGATAATTAACGATTTTCGAAACCCTAATAATGAATAATATCAAGTTATATAAAGTTCGAATTTACGAATTTCGTTAGTAATTCTGTTGAAAAACTGAATCGTTAATTAACGATTTTCAAAGCCCTATATATGACTAAATAAAAAACTATTTAAAAAAGTTAGCAATGCAGTGATGTGCACATCGTATTCGAAATTAAGGCCATCAACACATAAGTGTGCTAAAACCAAATTAGTGTTACAAATTACAAATTGCAAATTAGTATTACGCCATTATCATTGATGTTGAGCGTTCATTTTCACTATATAAATACTTATTATCAGATAGATGACAATGATTAAGTTAAGAAAATTTAACTATGTACTTAATAATTCAGTTTAATTCTTTTTTAAATCATATAAATTAATATTTCTAAAGATTTTAGTGTTCCCATTTTTGTCACCATAATCAAAGAAAATGTCCAAAATTTTGTCCCATTTTCCGATCTCTAGTGAGACTGCATAAAATATTGCTACAACTAGTGATGAAAGAAAGCTGAGCTGGAGCTGGGCTAGCTTCAGCTCGAGCTGAATTTCAGCTCACGTTTTGTAACTTAAGAGCTGGAAAAATCAGCTCAGCTCAAATCAAAACAGCTC
>JAQIXJ010001018.1:0-24438 GCA_034700185.1 Phthiracarus laevigatus | reverse complement strand
TAAACTGTTGTCTTAATTTGGAAACTATAAGTTTAAAACTGCCATAAAATAATTCTCAATTAAGAATATTTATTAAATGTTGTTTATTGTAAACATTAAAAATTCATTATTAATAGATTATTAATAATATTCGTTACTTTAAAGTTTTGGTAATTTACAAATATTTTAATTCTTATCGGATGGGTTTTATGTTAAATGTAGCGTTGAAATAATTCCAGGCGTTTCAAAATATACAATAGTTAAGCGGCAAAACTCATTTTGTCCCATTAGAATACAATACATTGTAATGTAAATTTTCATGATAATCGTTGCGCATTAATCGCATTAGGCTTAAATTAGATGGTTTGAAATCGATGAATACGGTTGTTCATGTATTCAACACATCTCGTTCCTAATCAATACAATATTAATATGTGTGCACTAAATTTTCAATTTCACTCTTTATCTTCAGGCAAATGTATGCCTGACAGCCAACCCAACCGATTTTATGTCTTAACAAAAATTATTATGAATGGTGATAATGTGCAAAGAGAGTAACAGTTCTAAAATATTAAAGCTTATTCGCGATTTTTTAAATTACTTAAAATAAGATCGAATAATGTAATTAAAGGCCAAAATCGTTGTAAATAAGTAACATACATTATTGGACCAATGTATGCATTATAATTCAGATAAGCTATAAAACGCATATTAAAATATAAACATTTCACTTTAAGAGGCTGACACTGAAATTAAAGAACATATATGTCACGATAAGCTCATTAAATCGCGAATATGATTATTCTATTATTGTAGGCGAAAATAAAATCACAATTTCATGATACAAGCATTGGTTCATATCACAAGCAATTGTTACCGAATACTGAATAATACTTTTATATTTTTGACTAAATGTTTGAAAATTAACGAAAAATTTAAAACAATCATATTCGATAAAACAAATTAAAAATTTTCATATTTTTCTTATTCGTACACTAAATTTTAGTAATAATTAAGGATGAAACAAATATTTAAAATTTGATTTGTAATCATATGACTTGAATTAACGTTAAAAATAAATAAGAAATCGTTATATATTAGAGTTTTCACAACGCTTACTATGTATTTGTTCACTGATTTGACACTTTCACTAAAATGCGAGAAACAAATGATATAATGGAGGTTTGTTCGCATTTATTTTCATTTAATATCAGTAATTGAATATTGTTTATTGTCGTTATTATCAATAACTTAATAATATTCGATATTATTAGACAAAAAGTTTTCCTAACATAGGAAATAAGTTTAAGCACTTTTTTGTAAACACGTGTTTTAACCACAGTTTTAATTAAGTGTTTTGATTAAATTTAAATAATGATTGTTAAAAAAATGGTTAAGTTTTTATCAATTTTTGAAACCAGTTTTTGTTAAAATTGTAATTTTAAAAACAATCATAATTTAGTTAACTCCGTTTAACTGTTGCTGCAAATAATAAATCGTATTCTGCATTCCCTCGACGTCTTCGTCCAATTCTAGTAGAAACTCGTCCAGTTCTGCCTGACTCTTCTTCATTTCTTCGGAAAAGTTTCTCTGAAGCGCGAGTTCTCCCTCGAGCTTACCGATACGTCCGGAAGCAATCATTTTGCCCAACTCTTCGTTCTCCTGGTATAACAGTCTACACTTAGCCATAAGACGTTTACCTGTATTACTGTCTGGCGTAAACTTCCACGCCTTTAACTCATTCTGCATTTCATCGACTTTGGCGCGCGACAGTTCAACCTCTTTTTTCATCTTCTCGAACATCAAATTAACCGCTGGATCAACTAAAGTACTCTGAAGCTGCGCACTCGACGGCACTTGCGATTGCTTCAGCTCTTGGATTTGATTCAAGTACTCCTGCATCTCCTGTTCCTTAGTTGTCAATCGCATCACTAATATGTTCTCTCGTCGGTTCGCTTCCAACTGTTGCTGCTTAAGCTTCTCCTCAGACTCTCTCAGTGATATGAGGTCGCAATTATCTCTATTAAACTGTTTCAGTTGCGACTCAATTGAGTTGATATATAACTCCTGATCCTTCCAACGACGCACAAACTCGTTAACTGATAGAGACATCAGCGAATGATCGTCCAAATGAACGCGTTTCAGTGCTGACCGATGGTTCGATGGCGTAATCGTCTGCTGCGATGTTTGCACCGATGACGTTGACGTTGACGTCGAGGTTGACGTTGTGTCACATTTACTAAACTCGTTCAAAATACTATTTCCTTTCGGTTTATTACTATTAACGTTCGTGTCGTTATTAATATTAATTCCGTTGTTGTGATTCTGTTCATTGTTTATGCTATTAATAACATTAAACGGATGCGTATTGTCTTGCTTTGGTGAAGACAATGTCTGCTGAGAGGACAGTGACGGCGAAGAGTTTACCGGCGATAATGGCGTCGACGACAGATGACTGCAATCAGTTGTGGCGTCTTCTCTGCTGATAACATCACAAATACTATTATTGGCGTTAATAATGGTATTATCGTTTAATTGTTCCGATCTCTCGGTAATTAACTGTGTGTTAAAGTCTTCGCCAAACGCGTTATTATTTGAATGTAACTCATTTATTGCCAAATCAGAAGTCATTACAGCAATAATTGTCTTTTATTGAATTTACGTGTTTTTTGTTTCGCGTTTTCGTTTCCCAAATCAAAACACCAAATCAGTTGTCGATTATTAGAATGGAAACTAATTAAAAACACTTTAAAATCGTAACTGTTTCGCGGTCTGAAAACACTGTTACCGATGGTAAACTAAATTTCTATGACAAATCATAATTCAGTTAATAATTACAGTTGTCATTCATAGTTAGAATAATCTATATTTGGTACCATAACTCCATGTTTTTATTTACACAATAGGAAGTGACAAAACTGTTTCCAAAGTGTTTTCCATAATACACTAATAATGTCCGGAATTTTTATTGAAATTTGTTTTGTGCCCCATTTATAAATGTATATTTTAATTACAATTTAAAATCTCGATTATGTTTTATTTAAACTTAATTCCCAGTTTGAAATGAAATTAAAATATTTTACTCGCGTACGAAACGGTTGATTCGGATTAGCGTATTGATATAATTTTTTTTGGTTTCGCTAAGTTTTAAAAAAATGCATTGCAGTATTTGAATTGTTAAAGTAAAAATTTTTAATTCTGGGTTAACACTCTTTCGTTATCACATAATTCGAGATTCTAACCAAAAAACTTAATAATTCCCCTTAAATCGCATTTATAAACGAAATTGTCGCTACTTATTGCTATTATTAGCAAAATTATAAAATCCTATTACGGTATTAATGAAAACATCAAACAGTTAACTCGTAAGACATAAACAGTACAAATTAATGGTTTCGTTCACAACATGTGTCGATCAAATTAAGTAAACATTTGACGGAAACATATAAAAACAAAAACATTTGAATAACAGCAATATAAGCTTATTATAAAACTTAAATCGTCGCGTAAATAACACGAAGAAAAATGCATTTAATTAACAAAACGCGAAACTTATCGGCAGTTAAACTGTAAATATATGCGCGAATGCTTTAACAAAAAACCACTTAAATTATCGGTTATTTGTTTTGGTTATAAATGCAGTTTATGGCGTTCGCAATCATTGATGGTAATGAATAATCGTAATAAGTACACATTACCGGATTTGCCGTACGACTATAACGCGTTAGAACCGGTCATATCGGCGGAGATCATGCAATTGCATCATAGCAAACATCACGCCGCGTACGTCAACAACTTGAATGTGGCGCTCGACAAATTGGACGAAGCAAAGCAAAAGAGTAATCCAATTATTTTCATTAAAATTTATCATATAATAAATATATAGTAATTGTGGTATTTTTTATCGCACGAAACAATTGTTATTGAATTGTCGAAATTAGATGACTTGTCTTCGGTGATATCGCTGGAACCGGCGCTCCGTTTTAATGGTGGCGGACACTTGAATCACTCAATATTTTGGCAAAATTTGTCGCCAAAGGGTGGCGGAGAGCCTGAGGGCGATTTGCTTCTGGAAATAAAGCAATCTTTCAGTACATTCGAAAACTTTAAGACCCAAATATCGACTTCAGCGGCCGGAGTTCAAGGCTCGGGCTGGGCGTGGCTCGGATTCTGCCCCAAGTCTAACAAACTTCGTATCGCCACGTGCGCCAATCAGGACCCGTTACAGGCAACCACTGGTTTAGTGCCGCTGTTCGGTATTGATGTGTGGGAACACGCATATTATTTGCAATACAAGAATGCAAGACCTGATTACGTGAAAGCGATTTGGAATGTGGTTAATTGGAAGGATGTTGAGCAGCGGTTAAGAGCTGCTAAAGCTCTATAATTACGGTACAATGTTTTCATAATTGGATTTGAAATATTAATATAATCGCTTATAGTATCGTACAATTATTTAGTTTACTGTATAATTTCGAGTTATTTTTGTTTTATGTGGAATAAACTGATTATTTGGAATTTAGTATCACACTAAACATTGTAATTAATTTGATAATGGAATAAATTGTTTTATTGAATTTTAAAATTGATCAGACTATTGATGTACGATTCATGTGATGCTATAATAAACATATAAAATTGATAAACAATTATTAGAAAATAGTTGTCAACGTATGCTTTATTTCTCACGCTTTTTATTAAGTTTTTATTAAACAAAGGATATATTCTGCCATTAATTAAAAGTGTTATCAATTAGTTTACAATGAAGTTCTTTTTGGTCTGTATATTATATTCTTTTATTCATTTACTGTCTTCTTCGGAGGTTTCGAATTTTAATCGAATACCTCTTCGCCGATTTAAGACAGTTAGAAGAGTTCTTCATGAAGTCGGAACTAAAATAGATTTAGCATTACCACAGAATCATCTGTTGGCAATGAATGCTGACGCTCCTATACCTGAGCCATTATCCAATTATCTCGATGCGCAATATTACGGCCAGATTTCAATTGGAACTCCACCGCAGACTTTTAATGTGCTTTTCGGTATTATCGTAATAAAACATTATAATAAATATTTAAATTTAATGCACATATTCAAGTTTAACTTTTTTATTAACTTATTTTGTTCAAACAATTCTTTTCGAAGTCAGACCAGAATTTCTAATTTAGAATCTTTTAATTTTCTGATTACTTTAAATTTAAGTCAAACTGAAATAAATTATTATTGATAATCAGATAAACAATAATCAAAGTTCGTAAACGGTAAATAAAAATTTTCACGTGACAGATACGGGTTCATCAAATCTATGGGTACCATCAAAAAAATGTAGTATAACGGACATCGCATGCTTATTACATTCTAAATATGATGATACGGCGTCCAGTACTTATCAGGTAAATGGCACCGACTGGTCAATACAATACGGCAGTGGGAGTGCTTCCGGTTTTTTGAGTACCGATGTAATAACAATTGGCGGACAGCAAGTAAATTCTGTAACATTTGGCGAAGCAACTGAAGAACCCGGTCTAACGTTTATTGCCGCTAAATTTGATGGCATTCTTGGTCTTGGATTTAAAACTATAGCGGTTGATAATGTAACACCAGTTTTCGATTTGATGGTACAGCAAAAGCTGGTCAGTAATCCAGTATTTTCATTTTACCTAAATCGAGATCCAGACGCGTCGGTTGGCGGAGAGATAATCTTCGGTGGCAGTGATCCCGCACACTATAAAGGAAACTTTACGTACGTTAACGTGGATAAAGTTGGATATTGGCAGTTCAGGATGGATAGCGTTGCCATTAATGGCAAAAAAGGCGTTTATTGCGTGAATGGTTGCGAAGCTATTGCTGACACGGGAACGTCTCTCATTGCTGGTCCGACCAAAGATATCGACGCGCTTAATAAAGAGTTAGGCGCTACACCTTTACTGTCAGGAGAGTATTTATTTGATTGCGATCAAATCGATAACTTGCCGCCAGTCTATTTCACGTTAAATGGCAAAGACTTTGTCCTTACTAAAGATGATTATGTGCTGAAAGTAACAGAACTCGGACAAACTCAATGCATCAGTGGTTTTATGGCCGTTGATTTTCCTGCCAAAATTGGTCCCATTTATATATTGGGAGATGTTTTTATTGGGCGCTATTACACTGAATTCGATTTCGGTAATAAAAGAGTTGGTTTTGCAGAGTCTGTGTAATTTTGAATATAAGCAAATTTAATTAAACTGAATAATCGTTTGTTATCTTTAAACATAAAATTGGAAATAGTTGATTATTGAATAAATTGGTTTAATTTAGAAACTAAACAAATTACTATATTCTAAATACGGTGATATAACTGTTAGTTTTAGAGTGTCCCACAGTGTTTCGGCCTGTGAGTTACTTTCGGACTTTTCAAAGTTTTAAGGGGGATCAAACTACTGGATTTAAACGACAATTTTCCTGCCATCGGTCAAAAAACATTAAAAATACATTGAATTGTTCATTTTCATTTTTTATTTAGGGGGTCAACTTTTTGATAATTCAGTTGGGGGATACCCTGAGCCAGCCCCCTCTGGGACACCCTGGTTATTGGTAAAGGTAACACTTTTACGGACTAAAAACAAAAGTGCAACGGATTATTGGAGATAATTCTCAAAATCGAACTAAAAAACGGGACAAAAAAATTTTAGTGTAAATTGTATTTTTACATACACTATAATTAATTTTTTATTCAGTAAAGTAATTTGACAAATATAGTCTAAAACTTCGGAATTTAAATTTTTTCACATTTTTTACCAAATACGAGTCTCTAGAATCTTAATTGTATTTTTTTGCTGTAAAAATAGTAAAATTCATGCAATTATTTCGGTTTTATAGGACTAACGAAAGTATTATAAATTCTTCGTCACATTGATAAAAACTAAATCACCGATAGAGGATAAAATACTTAGTTCAGATCCCAGAAAATTTTGTAAGACTATTAAAAAGGATAGGTCATATGCAAGAGTTTAGTGGGAGCAGGCATTTTAGAGATATTATCGAAAACTTATGGGAAACATTTATAATTTTTTAATAAAATAAACTGTTTTTCATATTTCTAATAAGAAACAAATTTCTGAGAAAGATTATCTACTAATTCGAACAGTTTCGTTTAAATAAATAGTGAACATAATGAAACAAAATAAAATTTAAAAACAAATTAACTGCCAACTTTTACATCAAAACTAACTTCATATTGTCCATTAAACTATTCTGTTTTGCAATAAATTTTAAGTAGCAGTTGTAAATAGTGGCATTATGACAATGTAATAACATAAACTCTTATGACAATGATCTAAACACATTCCAACCACACAATCCTACATTTACTTTTATTATATTTATAGATACGGTAATTTATATAGAAATATATCGATTCTGTACAGATAAATATTTAATAACAAACACAATAATTGCTAATATTTTATATCAAACTTATTTTAGAAGAACACGAAAGATAGAGAGTGATACATGCTTATGAAACGGGAAGTGAGGTATGTCTTAATGTGAAAAGAAAATTATTAAATTATTATTAATACCAATAATCAACTGAACTAAACCATTAAATGTATATTAGAATGTATATTATATTACAACATAGGAGAGTAAAGAATATCCATGAGTACTAATGTAGAAAAACCTTGTTTGAAAGATTCAAAATTGGAAGCAATAAAGCTTCTGCTGTTACACTACTTTATCTAAACAGACAATCTAGTTTTAATTTTTATTAGAAGGAAATATAAAGACCAATAATGCTGACTGCGATTAATAATTCTAAGATTCAATATTGAAATTGAAATACTTTATGTCAAAAGAAAATTAATAAATTTTCACGCTTTTTCGTATAACCCAAAATGTTTAGTGGAACTTTGGTACATGTCTTTTCTTTTACCAGCTGAAAGTGTTTACTTGAAATGTTTGGCGTAAAAGTAAATAAAAAATGGACACAAGGAAATCCGATATATCCAGACATCATTCCCAGAATCTTGTGTTTCATAAGCAAATTCATATTAAAAATCTTACTAAGTTTCTGCCATTGTTTGTTATTTTAGTCAAGAATAGAAGCTTAACGTAAAAGTAAGGCAAAACAAGGCAATAATAGTGATGCAAATTACTTTCCGATAAGCTAAACAAACACACAATTTTACGCAAGCAATTGAGTATTTTCGATTGCTTAGTGAAGCAGAACAATATATTGTATAAAATTACGTGAATAGTGCTACCATTCGAAACGAGATAAAAAAAATTGTTGCATAGGTATGATGTAAACACCCTATTTTTAAACAAGTGTGCGCTTAAATGAATTGAATAATATAGTCACTGTGTTGCATCCAATAAGAAAAAAGCGAAAGCGAAACGAAAATACTAAAAAAGTTTTTTTTGTTTGGCTTTTTTCTTATCGATTTAAGTTAGTTTTTTATTCGTTTATTCGTCAATTCATTTATTTGCTATAAAATGTGATTATGCAATTGACATTTCTATAGCGCCTATTAAAACAAACGTAGATGTGTGACATAAAAACACTTAACGATATGAACGTTTTTCTCTCTCTCTCTATGCTATATCGCTGTACTGTGGTTTCTCTACACAGTTATTGCTAGTATAAAAGGAAAGATACATTTAATGAAGCAATTATTATTATTAAAAAAACTGTGTTTAACAGAATACAGAGTACACTTCGTCAGTGAATTTATTCACAAAACTGATTATCAGAGTCTGTCAATGACAAAACGCACACGTATTACATAGTATTAGCGAGTGGTTTCGTCATCTTTTTTATGATCGCAGTGCCAGTATTATATTCGTTTCAACTTTGGACGAGAAAATAGTGCGCGTGAAATTAAATTGAAAAACTTTTTTGCTGGCAGAGAAACATTTTAATTTAAAGTTAAAAACTAGAGCAACAAATGGAGAATAGCGGTGTGAGTGTCAGTGTAACGGATAAGACCACATGTCAGGTTTGTGGCGATAAAGCGCTTGGCTTTTATAACTTCAACGCTATTACATGCGAATCGTGTAAAGCGTTTTTTCGCAGAAATGCATTTAAACAGGTATGACATTGAAACTACAGTATGCTGTGTTGTATATGTAGTTGTTATTCAATTTAATATTGTTTATCGCACTCTATGCATACACCACACACTCGTTTATTTTTTTGTGTGCAAAACATTTTATTAAAATACGATATTATTTCTTCATTAAAATCGATATAAAAAACGAAACCCTATAAATAATTGTTGAAAATTTTATTCCATTTATTTTTCTTTTTTATGTGAGAAACATTTTTTATTTAATTGTTTTTAATTTCGAAAGTGTTAACTTATTCGTAAACAATTTTTACGCAATACAAATAGACTATAAAAAAAGATTCATATGACTTGAGCGAAAAATTTTGTTTTTAATATTCGGAGAGCTCTTGACGGCTATAATCCTTTTGCAACAAGACTTACTGTACATATAATCTATATTTAGCGATCTTAATTCTCTCTATATTTAATTATACGGATAACATAAATCGATATAAGAGCACATCCGATTTTAGAGATTTCCAAAGCCCATTAGATAATTGAAAATGTAAAATTAGATGCTGCGTTATTGCGTAATACACTTGAGAAACTGATAGACGATTTATCTTTTGAAAAATTCAAATTGTATTTAAATTTTCAAATTTGAAATACTCTTTAAATGAATTGTGTTTTTAGCGAAATATAAACTGGTCTTATGCATACCGATCAATATATTGATTTAGTTTGTTTTTTATTTCTTCTAATATTAATATTTTTATTGGTTCGAATTTTATTATTTTAAGTTATGTTAACATATTAACAAATATTACTGTAAATGATTTTTACCATTTACAATTGTTTTAATTAAATTTTTGAATGCTATAACGGTTTAAGTTTATAGCAATCATGCCACACTGCTATGGTGTTTCTTCCGACAATATTTTATAAATATCCTTTATTTAGATATTCTCAAAATCATTTTAGCACTTGATTTTTTAAAATTAGAAATGTATTTCATCGATTCTGATAGATTTTACGCGCTGGAACATCATTATACCGGTATATACTTCCTTATAATTCGGTTTAAAAATTTACTTGCACTAAGCATAAAATATTTTAGTTTATTAATTTCACTTGAATTCAATGGAATAGCATCTTTGAAATTTTCCACTTATGCACAGTCAGTATATAAACAAGAACGACACATTCATAGATAGTTCACATTTTCATAGGTTAATGCATACTAGTGTGATAAATTAATCAGTTCTCAAGATCTCAATTCCCTTTTATTAACATAAGAAATAGTTGAAATCCCTTAATTAGAATAAGACTGCGAACGTACAGACATACAGACAGACATTGTCAAATCCACAAGCTCGCCTTTTCTAAAAAAAAGTGAGCTAAAAATTGAATAATTTCCTTTTCTCTAATCCGTTTGCTCTATTGATTTAATATTTTAAAAATAAAACTGCTAATCGGAATAGCCTCCAAAAAGAGTTTTGCTTTCAAAGTTTAAGATAGTAAGTGATATTTACAGATGTACATTCAAAAATCAAGGAAATTGATATTTAATTATAAACCTATTTAATTCGTAGAAATAAATTGTTTGTATTAAAAACTTTTAGACAGCAAAAAACTAAGTGTTTATTATGTAATAGTGTAGTATTTTTAGCATAGAACTCGCTTGAATGTACTTTCCTTGTGATGGCTGTTTGTTCCTTGAGAATTAACTCAGTAACCATCAACTTAATTCACGGTCAGTCAACAATGCTATCATTGCAAAAAAATTGACGTACATTACGAATAAATAGTAAGCTAATATTTAGTTAGTAAATTCTATAGAATAATATTCATGACTAAAACTGAAATTCACAAGAAATTTGCGTAAATTGTTGCATAACAAACGTATTTTACGTAACTTTTAAAATTAAAAATTTAAATAATCGTAATTTAATTTTCCATAATACAAAGTGCGGATAAAAAGATTTAACTTAATTTACGGTAAAGGATATATTTTATAACGGTTTTAAACATTTTAACAGTTAACCATAATTAAAATATTTCTATATTATAATTTGTGATGTAAAATATTTAATTTTTTAAAATCCACTACCGTTCCATTACTGTATCCAAGATTTGTACTACCATTCCGAGTACAATTTTTTTCAAAATTCATTAACGTTCCGTTACCATGAGTTTTTTAATCCTACTACCATTCCACTGATAACTAGTCTAATATTAAAATTTTTTGTTTAATTCCAACTCAGTTTGAATCAGAATGGAATTTTAGCATGACTGGTAAAAATTTAAAATGAAGAAATTTTTTCATTCTATTACAGGAGCTTATCTCGAATTCCACGGTAATGGAACTAAATTTTTAATGACAAATTGTAATAAGCAAAATAAAGAAATTTTGCATTTGAACGGTCACTTTGATTTTTAATATTGTAATAAATATATGTTAGAGCTATTTAATTTAGAGTCCATATATTCGAATTTCAGATAATTATTGCACATTATAAACACACCAGACGAGCATAAGTATAGCTTAATATTT
The DNA here is from genome assembly GCA_034700185.1 of Phthiracarus laevigatus. Lineage (NCBI taxonomy): Eukaryota > Metazoa > Arthropoda > Arachnida > Sarcoptiformes > Phthiracaridae > Phthiracarus > Phthiracarus laevigatus. The sequence goes on along the minus strand of JAQIXJ010001018.1, from coordinate 12,873 downwards.
TCCACCAAAAAGTTATATGATTAAAACCTCAAGCCAGGTTGTCCATGAGAGGAGCTGGAAGAGGGTTACCCTCACCCCAAGATTTTTCAAAAAAGTTGACTTACCCTTAACTAAAAAATAAAAAACTTGAAAACCTCAGTGAAAACTTAATGTATTTTGCCCTTTGCCCTATGACAGAAAAATTGTCGTTTTAATCCCAGTAGTTTAACCCCTTTCCCTTAAAAATTTTGAAAAGTCCGAAAATAACCTGGATAGACACACTCTGGGAGTAACCCCCTGCTTCAAGGTGCCATATTTTAAGCTTTTCTCTGTAAAGTGCTGAAATAATTATGGCATATTGAAAATTTGCCATTATACCTGGTATGATTGATATGTCTGCTTATCCCTGTAAAATCATATAAAATATAAACACCATCCCAATATGCCATCATATGTGTGTTCCACTCTTGTTTTTAATTTATAGTCTATCTTATCTTCCTTAATCAATTCTAAATTCTATTATTATTTATTCTTACTACATATATTAGTTCAATCTCTACAGTATAATAGTTAACCAATTGTGTTGTAACGTAAAAACAAGGCAATCAAATCAAATTAACTTCATAAATATTTTTTATGAGCTTTAGTTTAACGCTATTTCCAAAAATAACACAATACTCAGATGTTTTAGTCATTTTTTAACAAAAACAAGATCGACACATTCATAGAGAGCTCACGTTTTATACCCACAATTAGTCTATGTCGCAAACATATTAGATTTATGCTAGCAAGATACCAAAACCTTTATTTAACATAAGGAATCGGTGACTATAAGACTGCGCACAGACGGACGGACAGACAGCCATTAAGCTCGCCTTTAAAAAACTGAGCTAAAAAACATTTATTTGAGTTTTTAATGTTATTATTTTGTACACGTATAATCGAGAATTATGAGACAATTTTGCTGTTTAATTGCTTATGTTTGCAGAAATATGCAATTTATCTCATAAAAATATTTTTTTTTTACAAAGTTTGCCGTAACTTAATAATAATTTAAATAAACTCAAACGTTTATCAAGCTTTTATACGCTCTTTTTTATTTTACTATGTTTTCTAATTGCCAAGTTTTTGAATTATGTTGATTTGTGAACAAGACATTACAATCAAAATTGTTCCAATTTATATGAATGCCTGTATCCACTGTCTTATAGGAAAGAATTCCTAACTAAATTTAATGCGATTCGATTATTTTTTTAGCGTTGAATGAAAAATACAAATCATGACCTTAAAAATATTGATGAAAATATAATGAGTGATTTTTAAAAATGTCTAAAAACTGCAACACATATTATACTTCAGTATTTAGTTTAATAAAATTCCCAAATTATAATTTTGGGAAAATTTTTTTTTAATAAAAAAATTTTTCAAAACGGATGTTATTGGATTTATTATTTGATAGAAATAATGTTTTTATTTTATCGATTTTTTAATGCATTAAGTTTGAAACTTTGTGGAAATTAAATTGAATTATTGGCGAAACCATATGACATACTTTAGTAATTATCGATTTTTTATTTAAACTTTAAATATTGTAAAACTATTGCACGTTTTTTGGGTAGACATTTCATTTTATTTTAAATTAATTGTACAACCGTTGCAGTTAGAAGTTTTTATTGAAAAGTTTCTATTAATAGTATGTACATATAAAGAAAATAAATTTAAATTCGTGCGACATTTATTGAAATTAATTACACAAAAGTTAGCATTAAAAGAAATCGCTAAATTTAAACTTTTGTTGAATAGTACGAGATTATTTATAAGTAGACGCGCAAAACCGAAATTGTTAGAAGTCTTAAAGACTGTTAGCGTTTGTTCTCAAAAAATATTAAAATTATTGTTAAATATTAATATAAAATTTTTAAAAATATTTTTCTAATTTTTTTTACGAATAATTTAAGAAATTAAACTTTTTATGTTATATTGAGATAGTTATATTATATAAACTTAACCCTTAGATAATCAATGGTTTTTCCTAAAATGTCATTAATGCCTAAACTATATCCGCATTTCTTGTTATGATATAAATATCAAATTGTATTTAAATATAAAAATTTGTCGGTTTAGCGAAAATCATGTTCTTTAGATCCGTTTTTTTTGTTTAGGTTCGAAACGAATTTTGCTTTTGGTAATTATCAGTTTAGGTGGTATTTCAAACCACAATAATTAATAGTTTGATAGGATTGTTAAACTTTTATAATAACGTTTAATAATTTATTATATTGGGTTTGTGCTGGTGGTCGAACTAACGGCGCTAATTATTAAGGGCTCTTGTTGTTTTAAATCGCAAGCAGACAAAATAATAAACACGCGATGATAATTTATCAATCACTGTATGGAACAATAATAATACCGCTTAATGATAACGAGATTGAGTGCAACAGTTTGAGTTGCACTCAGTATACGCGAATAACGTTAGTTACATAATTTTGCTTTATTAGTGCATTTGCGAAAAAATGTCCTGATATTTTTTGGAATTGCATAAATATGAAAATATTTGCACTCTAAGGGCTATATGTAGAAAATCAAAAGCTGTTTGCTTATCGGTCTCTATCATTATCAAGTACGCCAAGTGCGAGCGTTTCTTTAATTTGATAATACAAATAATCAATAATTTTAATCAATAGGTAAAAATAGCTGATTACACTTTAACAACACCAATGCTGGATTCCATTTATTAAAGTTTCTCTTTAAATAAAAACAACTGTTCTGATGACCTTGTTATGATATTTTAGTTGTTTTTTATTTCATAAGCTGTTGTGAACCTATTGTTTTAATCTGTTGTTATATTTTCTATTTTTTAATGCAATCATTGCCGAATAAATTTATACCAAATGGTTTTTTACATATAAAGGCAAATTTAACTGGTTCTTGCGAAACATTACATAATAAAGTCAATTATAAAAATTTTACTTGATAGATAGAAATGATAAATATTTAAATGTTATTAAACTGCAGTATATTTGGAGAAATTAACTATATATCTTAAATAGTTAAAAATAAATTTTAAAATTAGATACTAGAATTTAAAGTTATAAATTGTAACTAATAACTATTGTAACTAGATATGTAATACTATAGGGCTATTACTACGGATATTAATATTAGACAGATACTACGGGTATCAATCTGTCTGCTATGGTGCTCACACTTCATTTTTAGGTTCATAATAAAAATATATCGTTTTATATTTCTGTTTATTACTCTTACTAATTTTAGTTAATAGGTGGTCAGTAAAAATACATTTAAGCACATTATATGCGCAGTCACTAAAAGACTGATTGATATGTTTATACCATTAGGTTGACTTTTCTTTAAAAATCTGAGTTAAAAATTCAAACTTTTATACCAAAATGCAGAATTATGCTGATTCTAGCGACTATGTTGTTGCTTACGTAATTGGCATACTTTAATACATTATGGTATATTGAAGATGTATATGTATTATGCATTTACGGTTAGTTTACGTTAGTTGATTTAGTTGGAGTGCCTGTACGATGTATCTGTATCTGCCATATTTTATATGTAATGCTGATATCATTCATTATTAATAAATATTTATGCACATTATATTATATGTTATTCCATTTCGCTGTTTATCCTCCGATATTTTTATCTGTATTAATTTCATTTGCTATGTAATTCGGTTACGATGCCGTCAATTCATATTCTTTTGGTTAAGATGTTGAAAAACATAAATCTAACTCGTAAATTTTATACAACTCTATGGATTACTTATTAATTATAAAGAAAACTTTCCGATAATAAAGACATTAGATTTACTAACACTAGATTTAGTTTTCGTTTTTCTAACAAGTGTTCCGAATTCGATTTATTTCGATTCTATTCCTCGTTTGCGCAAAAAAATTCGACTTATTTTCGATTTTGATCTGCTTATAGCGTATACAGTATACAAAAATGAATACTTACAAGTTTACAGTTTACTTACAAGTGATGAAAAATTGAAGCGCTTTAAGTTTGCTTTCAACGATTCATGATTTATGTCAAGAATCAAAAATACTATGAGATTGGCTTTAATCTTAGATTTAAGAACTTAAGCTCAGATTTGAAAAGAAAGCGAAGATTTTAGTTATAATAAATAGAGTTGCCAAATTCAGGAAGGAAATTATTTTAAAACTCAGGAATATTCAGGAAAAGCATCTAATCTATCTTCTATCTAATATATTTAATTCCATAAGAGTGTTTTTTTGCGCAGATATTGTGGCCAAACGGTAATAGATACGATTACCACATAAGCAAAAAAGTTATAGGGATTCTAATGAGGGACTCGGGAAAAATAAAGAAATTTTCAAATAAATCATTTTAAGGGAGGTTTATACTGGCATATGTAGAACGTTGCGCAAAATATTTGGGCGATTGGTATTCACAAATGCTGTTAATCTAATAAAAGCATTTTTGCTTTTCGAGCCACTTGTATTTTCTTTATTAGTCTAAATAAAACAAGGTTTAAGCCCATGCTTCGCATGGTTTATTAATTTTAAAATGATTAGTCATTGTATTGTTTATTTTAATAAACTCATTTCTAGTAGTGTTGTTTATATATCAAATTTTCTAATTATATTCTTCTATTATTATATACCCTTCTCAATTTTTTGAGGGGGTGCTAAATCTCATCGTATTTTCGTATTTAAACGACAATTTTTTTTTGGTTTTCGAACCAAAATTTTATTTCGAACAAAAAAAATACATTTTTAATACAAACTCGATTTTTCAAGAAAAGAGCGTTCGACTTCCAGATTTCTAGGAGGGGTTCGACACTGGGCAAACACTCCCCCTTGGGTATGGTCTAGACTAGTAAATCGATAGCAATTTCAGAATCCAACACTAACCTGACAGTTTTGAACCCAACCTTAACTAGTCTAACTCACGAGGGAATCTCTTCGTCAGTCTACTAGCTAGTTATCTTTTATATATGTATTTACATCTTACGAGTTAGTTTGACAATAATAGACAATTTAAAATACTCGCTTTATACCGTCATTCCGTTGTTTGTGAGTAATACAGTAAGTCTTAAGTGATAATTTTATGATTTTGTGCCCAAAAATTATCTTTGATAATTTAATACTCTTAAACAATAAACTTTTCTTTTAATTAAAGCGGTATAAAACTAAATAGTGTGTAATTCAAATTAATTAGGTTACTATTTAACAAATTTAAAATTAACTTAAAAACATTTTAACACAATGTTTAAAAATTTGTTCATAGAGTCTAAAATGTCATTTCGTGAATCGTTGCGTTATCAATCAAGTGAGCCGTAGATTTTGTACGTCATGTCGACTCAAAAAATGTTTCGCAATCGGAATGAAAAAAGAATATATACTAAGCGAAGAAGAAAAAGTGGCGCGACGAAACAAAATCGAAGTGAACAGAGAAAAACTTATCAAAAAACATAACCACAACCATAATAATAATGACACGGTTTATTGCAATAACCATTTCAATAATAAAAGTATTGGTTCGCAAAACAATAACGATAATATGAATGGTGTTGACTGTTACGAAAATAGTAACGAATGTGATTCAACCACATGCATCACACCCCCCGACGAAAATTTAAGTTGCGATTCAACCAAATGTTGCGAACTAAACGATTACGATAAGAAAAAGTTGGACGAATTAATCTTCGCGCACGCGGCTATCGAACCATTAGCGCCGCACGAGTTTTCCGTGCGTAATAAACTGATCGACGTTATACAGTTTACCGATTATTTGATTCGCAATATCGTCAAAATGGCCAAACGCCTGGAAAGTTTTAAGAAGCTGTGTCAGGAGGACCAGATCACTCTTTTGAGGGGCAATGCGCTTGAAATCATTATTATGCGGTCAGCGATGTCTCTCAATTTAGAGACCGAACGATGGGAGAATGTGGTAACATTTTTTATATGATTTTTTAGTTTGATTACAAAAATTTTTATGCTTTGCTTTTATGTTTTTACGTTCGATTTGTCCAATAAGTTATACGAGGTTTTAACCCGTGCTTCGCATGGATTATTAATATTTATATAAATTGCGAATTTATAGATTTTCTATGAGGGGGTTCCCACTTCCTCGAGTGACCCCCCATTTAACTCCGTTTTATGAGTTGAGTTGATTGATATAGGTGTCGAAAGGAATTTATTTTTGACCATTCTGATTAAGGTCCACCACCTCGAAACCCCTTAATTGTACATCACTCTTCAAGCTAAATCCATTGAAATAGGTGTTGATTCGGTGGACGTTCAGAAGGGGTACTTAAAATGTTATTGAAACAGTTTTTCCCCCTATATTTTTTCGGGAGGTGTCCTACCACATCTAAACCCCCGACTTGCACTCCTCTCTTCAAGATGAATCAACGATATAGGGGTCGAGAGGGTGGGCCCCCAGGGGAGGCGCCTATAAAAGGTACCACAGAATTCCAGACTGACAACTTTGAAATATGTATATATGATTGTTTAGACATTTGAGTAATAAATAACTTTAATTAAATATGGGTGAAAATTTAATAAACTCTACTAAATGGATATATAGTATATATATTCGATTTTTTAGCTGATTAATAAACTTTAGGAACTAAAAAACAAGAAGTGATCGATTATATTTAAATTATGACACCAAAAGTTGATGACTATGACAATGCATATTAATAGAAGTTATATTGACATGAATCATAATTCAAACTGATTGTCGAGTTTCATAAAAAGGAAGAAATCTTCTACTGACACATCATACTTATTCAATCACTTTAACCCAATGATAAAGCATAAACACATTTTAGCTAGCCTTGAATTTTCAATCTAATATCTGCGCTTAATTGGCTTAATTGCTGCTAACGATAAGATATCGAACTTTAAGCCCAGTTTTCTGTTACATATTAGAAAAGCAAACACAATTCTTTATAATTATTTTTCATACTGAGTGGGCGGATATAAAGCGATATGTTTTTATAGAATTCTTGGAAAATTAATAGCGGTTTACGTAATTAATCAGTTGATAAAAACAATCTCCGGTTTTGCAAGATTTATAAAAAAAAATTAAAAGTTTTTACGGGTTCATTTGAATATAATAACCGCAATTAATTATGAATAGTTGAATAGTTAAAATTTGATATGAAATTAAGAAAATACTTATTTCATTAAAATTGATAAAAATTGAATTTTTTAAATTTTAGGGAAATATACAGTTTACTGATGGCCTCAATCTTAGTATTCTTAAACAAGCGAATGAAGATCTATACGAAGCGCATAAAAGTTTCGTGTCAGCGTTTGACCCATACTGGAGAAAAGACTCTAATGTTATGGTGATGATTATGGGCATAGTTTTATTTGCGGAACGACCAAACATTGTTCAAAAAGAAATTGTTCGGTAATTATTTTTTATTTTAAGTAATATTTCGTTGGGAATTTTTACAGTAAATTAAATAATTGCAAATCGGATTTGATTTTGAATGTTTATTGCTTTTTAGACGTCTCGCACAGTTTACGTTAGTGTGCAAATAAATTATTAGTAATTAATTGGTATTAATTATTTTATTACTAACATAACGATTATAATTGTTTTCATTGTTAACATAATTAAAATCCTGAATTAAAAATTTATATTTTTTTCATAAAAAAACAGCGAAGAACAGAAAGAATATATTAATTTGATGCGAAAATACATAATAGCGCACGTGAATACTATGGAAGAAGCGGAGAAAGTGTTCGCCGGATTAATGGAACAGGTGTCCAGTTTAAGGTCGCTCAATGAAAAGCATGTTCACACGTATCTGGACGCCAGACCCGCAGATATTGGTCCACTTCTTTCTGAATTATTTCAAGTTTAATTTCATATTCAATTTTATTTTGTTGTTCTAGTTGTTGTGATCCCATTAATTATTTTCATTATTTAATGTATTAAAATATTCCGTTATATTAAAATGCAAATATTTATTTTAATTACTATTATTCTATTTATTTTCAATGAAAATATTAAATACTGTTATTTTTTCTAAAAATAAATAAATATGCTGTGCATAATAAAATATCTATGATTATATGTAAATTGTTAATTCAGTTTCGGAATTAAAAATTTACAAATCGTGTACAATTATTAATTTTATTAAACTTTTTAGGTAAGTATCGAATCGATCATCGAAGTTGCCTTAATTTTATTTGGGGCACTATTTAATTGCTAATTTGGATGAATATGCAGCATATAAAAGTAAATTTTTTGAAGATCATCGTCACATATTGATTTTGAAATATTGTAAAAAAACCGCTGCAACACTGATTAGATTAATTAACAACAGTTTGGCTTAATATTCCAAATCAAGTTTAGCGTTAAGCTTAGTGACCCATTTTTTATATCTAGATTATTACTTGTACGGTATCCGTATAATAATTAGTATTAAACTGCTTAAATCATAAACTAAAAACATTAAAACAAATTGAATTTTTATTTAAAATTTTCTAGAAATTTTATGTACTTTTTTGAGAATAATTAGGATTCAGAAATTTAATGTCTAACTTTAAAATATATGCCAATGCTAGGCTGAAACGCATTTAAAAGCGCATTAATAGTCTTAAACAACTTCTGGCTATCCATAGTTGAAATCAAGACTTTAAATCATTATTCTTTACAGTGTAAGATTAACTATTCTTCCTTAACGATTGGCTCGTTTGTAAGCTGAAATTAGTTTGAATAGTTTGAAGCAGATTCTAGATATTAATAATCGCAAGATAGCGTTAGTTAAAAGTGAGTTATGTAACACTGAGAACAACTTATATGTGTCCGATTCTCACGCTCAAGTTCCGAAATACCAAACACTCTGCGTTTGCGTTGAGCTCTAATGCCTAAAATTTTGCATCTTCTTATAATACTCAAACTCTCATCGATGAGACTCTCAATTACTGAAGGCAGAATTAACATTAATTTATGCGAAATCTTAAAATATAACATGATTATTAAAGCCGGATTTTGACATAAAAGAATATCAAAGATTTAAAAGAATATTTTACAGATTTTAGCTAAAAAGAATATTCACATATTTTAAAAATACCTATAATTCAATTGATTTTAAAGGAATATTCATGATGTTTTAAGAGTATTTTGAACTGATAGTCAAAATAATAACTTTTATAGACAAATTTTTCTTATTTTTATGACATTTTAAGGCAGGCTATAAAACTCACTGAAAATTAAAACATGTATTCAAAATTTATTAATTCATTCCGTTAGTTTGGTTTGAAAAGTTTTAAAAATATTTTTAAGTGTAAAAGAGGGCTTTCTAAGTTTTAAATAATGGTGGAAAACGAAGAAATTTTAAATTTAAAACTTAAAAAATTTCTTCAAACTGACATTGAAATAATTTTTCGCAAAGTTTGTGATTATTGTGCTAATGTGTTAAATATAAAAGAATATTTGTAGATATTTTTGATATTAAATATTTGCATAATTTTCAATTTTTTAAGAATAAATATCCGGGCTTTAATGATTATATACCATTTACTTTAAATCATCCGTCAGTGTTTGGGTCTTATTGTCTGGAGCTGTGCTATTTCACGTTCTCTCGCTTCCCATTGTTTAAGTAAAACAATAATATATTGATTGAGGTGCAAAAATATCGCACTAAGATGAATATAACGTCCGCTTAAAGAATTATGGGAAACTACAGTATGCTTTTACTGCGTTAATCTCATCAAAGAGATGTCTGAATTTGGAAAATATCTGTAACGCTGCACAATATATACATTCTACTATTTATGTTTTAATTCATTGTCGTAAGTATTTATATATATTCGAATAAAAATGTGAATTTAAAATTTAAAATATTTTAATCGGGTATTCACCAGATATGGATTATCCATACTATTCGCATCTAAACGCTGTGCACTGCAAACAAATGAACAAAAGCGTTCAGGAGTGCGTTCTATCAAACGATTAACGAATTAGACATGTATTTTCTAATCAACATGAAGACATAAAAGAACCACTCTTCTAGATCTTACCGTTCTCGAGACAATGAGGTCAAGTGACCTTGCTGTGGTCAGTTTAGAATATTTTTGTGTGTCCCCCGAAAGAGATAATCTCACCGGACAAAATTTTCCTAGACTAATGTCTATATGGGCTATATTTTTATTAATAATAACTTTTGTGTCAGACAAAGCCATCTTTGTTTAACAGAGGTGTCAAAAATGACTACGACAGCGCCCCCTATCGGAGAAATGTTTTCAAAACTCATTTCCCGATATTTTCTAATCAAGAAGACAACAAAAAAAGAACCACTCTTCTAGTTCTTACCGTTCTCGAGATAATGAGGTCACGTGATAAATCCTATAAAGCCTCCTATCGGGCCTCCTACTTGAGCTAGACTCTTAATTTAAAAATCCGTTTAGTGAATTTATATGATCTAAGCTTTGGCCGTCTCCGGCTTTATAATTGATTAAAAGTATATTGAGTAAAATATTAAATTTCTTAAAAAAATTACTTTCGTAAAACATTCCATAAATACTATACTTCATAATTACTTCTGTACATCTTTTGCAGAACTTTAATGGAGCCACAAATATCTAGCAATTGTGCTGTTAATTATTATACAGAAGAAGTAGCAGAGATCGAAAATCGTGAGAGAACACCCTCACCATTAAGAATAACAACTAGAAGAATATTTTTAATTTGCTATGCAGCATCTTTAAAAATCTACAGCTATATCAGTGAATTATTTCACTGAAGAAGAATTAGAGGCAAATGAGGCTCGAGCTCAAACACCATCTCTACCTCCATTAAACCCTCAAGAATTGATAAGGCTTTGGAATCAACAAATATATAACCATCCTAAATTTCGCGTTGAAAGGGGGCATTGGCCTTATTATTGGAAATGTTGCCACCATCGCTGCTATGAAATTTTATTCTAAGCGCGCCGAAATCTGCACTTGTGCAAAATTTATTGTCTGTGGTAGGTAGGTCATAATTGGAACAATCCACCGCAAGGGTGGGGACCACCTAATAATTAAGTATTTTGTTCATTTGGCGAATGGATAACCAGGCTCATAAACACAACACCCTCACCATCTCCTATTGAATTATGATAACTAAATATTTATCATAACGAAACGATTATTCAATAACAAAAATAAATTAAGTGAAATTTTCACCCCTCTACCCTCACCCGTTAAATGTTATTAATTTTAAAATTTTTTCCCCCCTTTCAATTTTGATCTTTACTCTAATAAAGGGATTTTCATCTTTTTCTTATGCTAATTAAGGGAATTTATTAGTCAAAAAGGATAACATAAACGGTCAAATATACAAAAAGTATGCTCATAATTGTCTTTTAAGGTTTCAAAAATGGACAAAATTGTGAAGAAATAGGTAAGAATCTGATAAAAATAGCCTAAATTTAGGTTAAAAATGAGTGGCATATGCCGCTTTTTGTTGAAAAATTAGCAAAAACACCACAAAACTGGCCAAAATATACAAATTTAGCCAAAAATGGTCAATATTAAGAATAAAAATTGAGTGGAATATGCCGGTTTTGACATAAAAATAGTGATTTTCAGACTCAACATGGCAAAAAATTGCCGAAAAACTAGCCAAAATGGTAAAAATTAGGCAAAAATGATAAAATTTGATAAATACCAAAAGTGGCATATGCCGTTTTTTGCTGTAAAAATATTGAATTATAGATTTAAAATGGTAAAAAACTAAATAAATCTGGCCGAAATGGGAAAACTAGGCTAAAATGACAAATATTTATTAATAAAAAAGGTGGCATATGCCGCTATTTTCTGTAAAAATACTGATTCATAAACTCAAAAATGTCTCAAAATGTAGTTATCATAGGGGAAATTCTGCAAAATTGTCAAAAAATAAAGTGGCATAAGCCACTAATAAGCGATAATAAAGTGATTTGTTTTTGATTTCATTTGCTTTTAACATAATAACTAGCTTATTACCGAAAATACAAAATTATGGGAGCGAGCGAACGAAGAGAGGGAACGACCATATACTATCTAAAATTTAAACCGCAAAGTCAGATATTATGACCGTATCGATCTTGTTTTAATTTAAGAGCTTATTGATTCAAAGATAACTTTGAACCTAGAATTCCGCATTATAAGTAAGTAAAGGATTTTTCTAAATGTTAAGTGCTAATTTAGATTACTTAAGACGCATAAGTTTTTATAAGCACATAGTTTTCATTAATAGAGCCTGTAAAAATATAACATTGCTTTAAAAAGTTGCATAAAATAGCATAACAAATGTCAATATTAAAGTATATTACATAATAATTAAAGAGTTATAAACATTTATTCAAATAGAACAGGCGTTTTATAAATAATCTACCTCTGAATACTTTATCTTTTAGTAAAAAATTAATGTTTTTTAAACTTTGTAAAATAAATTTGTCGTTTATGAAGGTTGCACCAATTTAACAAATTTTTGAAAGGCTCAAAAAATTTCTATTTGTGGGGAAATCGCATCTAAAGTACCAAAATATCATTTCTTGAATTAATGATTGTAGTTAAAACAACTCCGTTTTAATGTGAGCTTATATAAAAATTATATAATTCTTATATATGAAAATTAAAATGTATATTCATTAAACTATTTATAAATAAATATTTAATTTATGGGTCGCAGGAGAATTTTGGGGTCGGCAACAATATGTATTTATTTATTTTTATTGGACAATAAATTTAAATAATTTTATTGAAATTATAAATGTTTAAAAAATGAATTAATATAAACCAGAATGTCCCAGAGGGGGGGCTGGAGGGGAGTTACCCCCCCCCAAGAATTCTCAAAAAGTTGACCCCCCCCTACCTAAAAAATGAAAAGTGACATCTCTATGGGGGA